>JAXQQM020087057.1:0-311114 GCA_034641835.2 Pinus albicaulis
GGCTCAAACATCCAAAACAAAAAAAAACCCTTGGCCTTCATAACTAGCCTAATATCATTACCTTAAGCTTTCAAAGACAATATCCATATTTGTACATATTGGAGAGATCCCTCTCCGAATTCAGGAGGGCTAGATCCTAGAATCCCAAAGTTGGTTGAAACGATGTTGTTTACGTCGATTAGACTACTGCCAATCTTGCTAATAAATTACGAGCCCCAACACGGTCCATCTTTGGCGGTGGGTAATTATCTTTCAAGATGCTCGATTTTAAATTTACGAAATCCACACACAACTTGAACGACCTTATTTCTCATTCTACTTTCGGACAGGGGACCGGGTTGGCTACCCATTCGGAATATCTTAATGCTTTGTTATTTTTGGCCTTGAGCAGCTTTTTGATTTCCTTTTCAATTGAAGGAAGCAGCAGTGGATTTATTTGTCTGAGCTTCTTCTTGTGAGGCTTTGCATCTTCCTTCAAGGGAATTTTATGTTGTATTATGCTGATATAAAAAGTTTTTAGGTCCTGATAGGACCATGCAAACACGTCTCTGTAAGACTTAAATAATTTCAGGTATTTCTGCTTGTATTCCTCTGGGACCTTCTTGGATAGTTTGACAATTTTGGGCTCAACATTGGTACCCAGATTCAGATCCTCCACTTGATCTTCCTCTACCACTTTACTAGGCTGCAGTGGGACATCATTCTTATCAAATAATATTTCTAAAGGCACCAGAACCCTAGGAATGACATTTCCCTTTAACTGCAGCACTTTACTTCCTGCCATTTTCTCCTCCCACTTATTTTCTGAAGTATTCTCAGCCTCATCTTCTTCACAATTATCAATCTCCATATTAGAGAATTCTCCCACTGTTTCCAAGAATCTCTTCATCTGTTCATCATCTTCAAATACCTGCCAGTGCTTAATATTATCTGGGATTGATGGTCTATAACGTACCTCAATTTCATACCTCAAGAGTGGGTTCTGAGGAGGACAAAATGTACTAGCAGCCACAGCGAGAGAATCTGCCATTCTATTCTGCTCTCGGGGCATGAACTGGATGTTAAATGCTGAGAAGAAGTTCTCCACCGTGTCCCATACTTCATTTCTATATGCCCTCAATCGAGGATGTTTAGTTTGACATTGATTTCTGATTTGTCTGACCACCAGCTCAGAGTCTCCCAGAGCCTTTAAACACTATATGCCCATGCTCTTGGCTGTCTGCAACCCTAACAGCAGTGCTTCATATTCAACCACGTTATTAGTAGCCTCGTATTCCAATTTGAAAGACAGTGGGACCCAATTACCTGTAGGGGAAATTAATAGTACTCCTGCTCCATTACCTTCTTTAGAATTTGCTCCATCAAAATGTAGAGTCCATACTCCCGCTTCATGGTCCTCTAAAGGCTGATCAGTCTTGATTTGACAGAAGGATGGCTCATGAGCATATTCTTGATCTTCCTCCAGCATTAAGCATGAAAAATCTCCTTCCTTACTGTAGACTGGGGAATTGACAGAGCCATTGGCCTTAGTTACCATCTTGACAAATCTGGTCTCTCTATATAACCTCCTCTCCTGACCACCAAAAACAGGGATAGTGGCATAGGTTAAATCCATCTGAAGTGACCCACCAATCTTTGTTCCCCAGGACCTTGATAGCAGCATGCCAAAGCGGGCTGGGATGTCAGCCACCACAATGTCCAAGACCATACTTTTTGCTAGAATTTGGGCTAGATTGACTACCAGATCCTTAATCATCCCTAGACATTTAACTCTTTTGGAATAAAATGAATAGAGGTCCTTATATGGACGTGCGATTTGTAATCCTAGTTGCTCCATGACTGACAGGGGCATAAGATTATGGGAAGCTCCAGAATCTAACATACAACTGTGTAACAACAGGTCATGAATCACTAGAGACACATAAAAGGGAGGAGTAGAGGGATCTATCTCCTCAACATGTGGGCCAAAGACTACCATGGGTCTTTCTTCTTGGAGATTAAGACTATCTAGAATTATTTGTGCTTCAGGAGGGAGAATAAAAGAAGTAATTTGGGATTGATATGTAGGTTGTTTCAATAGTTCAGTCAAGGGGACTGGGATTTTAACTTTCTCAAGTTCTTTTTGTAGATTGAAAGCAGGAGGGGACTTTTCCATTACAACTTCTTTAGACTCTTTATTTTCAGCTGAAGGTTTAACTTCTTTTGATGCAAACTCAGCATTAGGAGGAGTGACTACTTTTGAAGAAGAATGGACTTGGTCATTAGATTGCAAAGGCTTGTTTAAAGGACTCTTACCTTTATCTGCAACTTTTTGCATTGTTGGTTCCATTTGAGCAGGTGCTTCCTTCTAGGGAGGCTCTTCTTCTTGTTCTTGAGTTCGAGTCCTCTTCCTTGAAGATCTGAGATCATATTTTCTATTGAATTGTGCTAGCATGAAGTCCTCAAATTGTTTACAACAATGATCAACTTCTGCTTCTTCTGTGTCTCCAAACTCTTCTTCTTCTTGCAACAGACATTCTACCTCATAGGCAGCATCTTCAGCAGGGTTATCTTCTGGACCATCCAAGTACAAGGGATGTGGTACTTGATCTTGTTGCACCTTTGCTTCCCTTGGAAATATCTGTAGGGGTGGCTTTCTATATTGAGGATTGTAACCTCTATTTGGAGCATTATAAAAATTCTTGGGGGCTGAATTCTTGGCCTCCAGTTCTAGCTTAACAATCTTTTTGATCATTTTTCTTATTTCCTCCATCTTGTCAAGGTCTCTGTCCTGATTTGAAGTAGATACTTCCTCTTTTCCCCTTCTTCTGGTATCTTGCTCAGCTTTCCCTTTTGATATTCCAGTGGAGGAAAAATTTGCTTCCAGCTCAAGAGAATTCGACTGAGCATCATCTAGAGTGGCAGGTTTCCTTTCCCTGAGAGAGAAACCGAAATCCGAGTCAAAGGCTGCTATGAAAACAACTTTGGTAGCATTCTGATGAGGCTTCATATCTGCAGGGAGGTTTAGATATAACTTATTAAATCTATTGATAAACTTTGACACCCCTTCATTGTGTTTCTTCTTGAGTGTATTGAACTCAGTAAGTCACTGTCCGTGATCTTTCTTTTCTCCCCATTTTCTGAGAAAAGCATTTTCCATATCGTCCCAAGTGGCTATGGAACGGTTTCCAATGTCTTGAACCATTTTCTGGCTTCACCATCCAGAGATTGCACAAATATTCTTAAGACTACATCCAAGTGTTCTACATTAAAGTTCTCTGCAAAATAGCAGAAAGTCTCAAGATGTTTCTAAGCATCAATTTCATTTTCCCCAGTGAATCTGGGTAAGATCTTCAAATAATCATGTGGCATATCATTCAACACTTGGGGTAATGCCAGGGGGGCATATTTATTCAAAAAAAAGGCTGGGACGTTAGCCATTGGAGGAGGAGGAGGTTGTGCAGCAATTTGATGTACAAATGGAGGAAGAGGAGGAGGTGGAAGTGGGGTATGAATAACAATAGGAATATATTGTACAGCAGCCTGAGGGGTGGATGGGAATAGCTCATGGTTAATAGCAGCTACCTCGGTGACTTCCTTGACTTCTTCGGCCTCAGGGGTAGGGTGAAAACTATCTTCAATTTTGACACCTCTTCTAAGTGGGCTATCTAAATAATATTATGTATCTCCTATAGTGGAGTCAGGATTTTCTACTTGGATTTCTTGAGAAGAAGAGGATGGATAATATTCTACAGAAAATTCAGGGATTTCGGCATGGACTGATCCCCTCTCTTTCCAAATTCTTCTATGTACAATATTTTCTGGGTCAGGCACAGAAGGTGTCTTTGGCTGAGACTTATCTGACCTCAGGTGTGGCTTACGAGGAGCCAGGACTACAAATAGATTTATCAAATAAACAACAGTGGAGTCGCCAAGGTGAGAGATATGCAACTCTTCAACTCTCTGTGCTCACCTGATTAGAGAGTGAATATGATTTTCGAGGCCCCGGGATTCTGATTTTCTTAAATTTCACACAGCAACTGGTGCCGAAAAGATGTGGTCTACAAATGTTGTCGCTCTAGAGGCAACCTAGGTTGCCACTAGACGAATTTTCAGAATCTTTCATAGCAAGGTGTATCATATAACTTGGTGTCAATCAAATTCTCTGCCATCTCTTGTAAATCAAGAAATATTGAATTCAGGACAGACCTAAGAAAGTGTCACAAGGAAAGTAATATTAAATATTGCGAGAGACAAGATCTGAGGATCAATCTATAAAAGCATCGAGACAGGTTAAGAGACAATTTGTGAAGAGAGAGATTCAAGTAATATGCAGGAGAAATAAAATATCGGTTAATAGTGAAGAAAGAAATTTAGAAGATATTAGTTAACTTTAGACTTGTTGCCGACAATTATTGTCTACCCTAGAGACAACCTAGAGTTGCTATAGACCAATGCCTAGGACATCTTAACATAGCAAGGAGCTCATAATATAGCTTGGGTTGTCAATCCAAAAGCTCTCTTAATATCTCTTACAAAACAAGGAAATTAGTTTAAATGGAACCAAACTCTCTCAGAAGCTGATACAAAGATAAGAATAATGTAGGAACAACATGCAAAACTCCAATACAAAGCATCAGACAGTTAAGAGACAACTTACTGCAAAGAGGGCCAGTTCAAATAGTATGCCACAGAAATAAATATCGGGAAAGTGGATGCGGTGAAGAAACATGGAGATGGAAAAGAAGATATTAGTTAACAGGAGACTGATACCAAGATACATAACAGAACCACATAAGGGCATATTAATTTATGAATCCTTATATGACAATGGCATTTTAAAAGCACCCTCCTCAAGCAACTAATATAGCAGAAAACATGGATGAGGTGAACATGGAATAGTATATCATGACTAGGCCTATTTAAAGCGCTTGACTAATTCCAGAAAGGGCATCAACAAGGATGAATCCTTACTGCAAAATAGTGAACCACTCGCATTCTAGAACATGATACAAGAAGATAAATAGCATGAAAGGAGATATTGTATTAACACATAAGAGAAATTACATACTGTGAGATACCAAAGACCAGAATCCTCATTACTGGACTCTTCTCCTCACGAGACCACCTGGGCTACGAACCTTCACTCTGGAGAGGTTTTGAGATGTATCTGAAATCTTTTCTTTGCTACAGTTTGTTGATAGAAATATGGAACCCTTATAATGTCTTTCTTCCTTATTTTTATAAGAGAAACAGAAAGCTCTAGAGAATGAGGTAGGTGATATACATTTAATGATCTAATTTAAAACAAATCTGAAAGAAAAACCCGCCTGTGCTGTTTGACGGTGCTGAACTGGTGCAAGTACTCTGCGGCTGTTTTATGAAATAAATGTTGAGGATGAAAATCTCCTCATAAAAAGGACATAAAGAATAAAATATAGAAATTTTTTGTACTTGGCTGGAGGAGGGAAATTTGCTACAATAAAACCTTGAGGTTGCTTGTTTTTGTGCATGGTACTTTCGGCCCTCTAATCTTGAATTAAAATGACAGATCTTTAGTGCAGGGCGAGGCATTTCTCGATCTTTCACTGATTTTCATAGGCTACCCCATTAATATTTCTTGTTGTGTAATCTTTCTCTCTGCAGGCGTATTTAGGGTTCAATGGATTTTATCCATATTTCCATTAATGAGGTCATGTCAAAACAACTACCCTCGGCTTCCGTCCTGAATTTCTTCCTCGGAAACTGTCGAGGGTGGTGCTCTTGACTTCTGGGAACAAAGCAGTGAATCATGATGATTTTTCTACCGCGGCAAACCTGCAAAAACACAAACCAGTTAAGGAAAACCAAACAGGGATGGAGATGAAGACGATGGTAACATCGAAGACATGGCCATATGGCAAGAACATGCAGGGTGGCAGAGAAAATACAGTGGAGATTTTGATAAATAGACGGAATGTAAGTTTTCTCGTAGAATAGTTAAAACACGATGTATGAATACAAAATGATAAATATGAATGCAACGCATATATATAGATGGAGGGGATGGAAATACAATGGGCACGCGGGGTGATGACACATAGAAATATGAAAGCGAAGATAGACCAACAAGAGCGGAGGAACATTAATGAAACAGTGGTATAGACTACGATCATTGGATGAGATCGACGGTTCTAAGTGCATCGTGGGGCAACAAAATGGTGGACCAGGGGCGTAATGGGCATGGGTTAAAATGCGTGTAGCTCTGGAGCATAACCACCGTTGGATGGAGGGCGTAGGATCAGATGACCACAATACATTCCGCTGCCCGAATTTCGTCTGGAGGTTAACGCGCGGGGAGGGCGAGAGCTTGGTTAATCAGCGCGCATCTTTGGAGCACCACGGCCGTTGGATGGAGGCTCTAAGATCTGACGGTGGTCATTAATTCCGCTGCACGTCTTTGATCTGACTTTTAACGCGTGAAATGAGCAGTTTCAGTCACCGTACATGAGGACACTTGTCACCCAGCGTATGGAATCGCTGGGTCCGCGAGAAATACCGCTCACCCAGCAATGGAGGTGCGGAATTAACTGCCGGTTTTCGGGCGCGGGGGCCACCACGGGTGATCTGGTCGCGGGCCGTTAATTTTTATTGGATCAGACGGCTCTGACTTCGCCCGAAATCTCTGACGATAAGCTCCTGCCTGTCTGGCACACGGTTTTGCACCCGGGTCATGTGAGAATCAAAACAAGGGGGCTGAGATTTCAGGGGCTAGGCCCGATATATTTTTAATTATGGGTTTTGAGCCTTTGTACAGTGTATTTTTTGGGCGGAAAGGGTAACGACAAGCAAAATACGGAGGTTTTTGGCCATGGTAGCAGGTTTGAAAGGTTTAAATGGGGCGGTAGGCCAAAAATTTGAATGGAGGGGTTAACATGCACAACATCGACTCCATCTGGGGACGGCATGTTCATCCTTGGACATGTCGAGAACTTGCAGACCCTTGATCATCTTGTATGTAGATTCCGCTCTTCAGCCCTTTTGCTTTTTCTTCAAAAATCATTAGCACACATCCCTTATTAAAATAAATACTGAAACAAAGTCTATATACAATATAATACAACAGGCATACTCTGCCTGAATCAAAATTGAAAGTATGGCTTGAGAAATTGTCCATTTACAGGAGAGTCAAGCAGATCACCCTGTAGATTTTCCAATATGAACGTGTTATTACCTTTCAGCTCCACAACTTTAAATGGACCAAACCAAAGTGGATCGAACTTAGCATGTTTTCCCTTTTCAGCCCTCCGAATATCCCATCTGAGAACCAGATCACCAATTTGAAATTTCCTGTCTTTTGCATGCTGATCAAAGATGTTTTTCATTTTCTCCTGATACTCTGCTAATCTCTGATTCACTTGGCTCCGTGTTTCCTCCAATTCTACCAGTTGGTTAATTCTTCTGACCATGTCATCTGGTTCTTCCTGACTTTCCTGCATGAAACGTGCCACTGGCAAAGCCAATTGCACAGGAAACACAGCTGCTCGCCCATATACCAGTTCATAAGGAGATTTCCCAGTTTCTCTCTTGCTAGTTACTCTGTTCGCCCACAGAGCAAATTTCAATTGGGAATCCCAATTCTTTTGATTCTCATTAATTATCTTCTTCAAGGCCCTCACCAGAGTTTTGTTGGAAGATTCTGCCAAGCCATTCCCCTGTGGATAGTAAGTTGTGGAGTGATTTAATGCAATATTATATTGCTGGCAGAAATTTACAAATTTATTGGACTTGAAGGCCTGTGCATTATCAGTTACAATTCTAGCTGGACAGCCAAACCTGGATATGATGTTCTCTTCCATGAATTTGATGATTACAGCATCTGTAGCATTTCTCGCAGGTATGGCTTCCACCCACTTTGTAAAGTAATCTGTTGCAGTCAGTATCCATTTATGTTGGCCACTTGAAGGGGGATGTATTTCTCCAATAAAATCTAATCCCCATTGCTGAAATGGTTCATCTATATGAACTGGGATTAGTGGCAGAGCGGACAGCTTTTGTCTCTCAGCAAATTTTTGACATTTATCACATGCTCTAACCTAATTAAAAACATCTCCAAATAATTTAGGCCAATAAAAACCAGCTCTCAGTATTTTATGTGCTGTGGCCCTCCAACTGTAATGACCTCCACAAATTCCCTCATGAAACTCCACCATTATATTTTCTACTTCATCCTCTATGAGGCACAATAATAGTATGCCTGAAGGATCTCTCCAATATAACTGACCATTGGCAACTATATACTTTTGTGATTTCAGCCTCAAAGCCCTGTATTTTGATTTATCACAACTTGGAGGACAGCTGAGTGTTAAAAGATACTCAACTATTTCTTTGTACCAAGGACTAGTGAGATATTTTATGTGTATCTTTTGAGTGGCCATCTCTAGTCCATGCTGCTCTTCTCCTTTCTCAGGCTCTTCATTTGCTATCATGGACAATTTTATACCTAAAGCCTGATGATTTGATTCAGAAAAAATTTTGGCTAGCCCCTGGCCTTTAACTAGCTTAGTGGGCCTTATGTCTAAATCATATTCCTGTATTTTTGCAATCCATCTTCCTCTTTTGCCTTCACTATCTCCTTGAACGAGGATATCTTTGACAGCTGTTGTAGGGACATAGGCGGTGATGTGAGACTACAAAACATACATTCTAAAAGCCTTGAGGGATTTCACTAGGGCATATGCCTGCTTCTCCAATATATTGTATTTCAATTCTGCATCATGTAATACCTGACTGAAAAAGGCTATGGGCTGCTCATATCCATCTTCATTTTTCTGTAATAAGACTCCTGCTACTGTATGGGGTGAAGCAAATGAAAATATTATAAATGGATTTGTATAATCTGGCCCAGCTAGCACATGAGCTTCAGCAAATGCATGTTTTATCCTTGTAAATGCATCTCTAGGTTCCTGAGACCATTTTACTTCGTTATTCTTTTTCAACATATCAGTTATATGCCTAACTATCTCAGCATAGTTAGGAATAAACCTTCTCAGAAAATTGATTTGGCCTAGAAACACCTGCACTTCCTTCTTATTCCTGGGTAAAGGAATACTATTTATAACTTCAACTCTCTTAGGGTCTATTTTCACACCATCTTTAGTTACAATGTGCCCTAAGAGTTTTCCCTCATCTAATGCAAATAAATATTTTTGAGGATTGAGGGAAAGACCATACCTTCTGCATTTTTCAAAGGTTCTCTGCAAGTGCTGAATGTGTTCAGTATCATCCTTTGAAAATACTGTAATATCATCCAGATATACCACCAGAAACCTGCCCTGCTCTCCAACAAAAGTAATATCCATAGCCCTCTGAAAGGTAGCTCCTACATTGATTAATCCAAAAGGCATCCTGGCATACATGAATGTTCCCCATGGCGTGGTGAAAGCAGTCTTCTTTTGATCTTCTCGTAACACAGCCACCTTATTATAACCGGAAAAACCATCCATCATTGACATTCTAGATGCTCCCACCACTTTCTGCAGGATGTGGTCCATCTTAGGCAGTGGATAATTATCCTTTAAAGATGCTCTATTTAAATTCCTGAAATCCACACATAATCTTATTTCTCCATTCTTTTTTCGAACAGGGACCAGGTTAGCGACCCATTCAGAGTATCTTAGTGGCACAATTATTTTGGCTTGTAGCAGCTTCTTGATTTCTTTTTCAATTGAAGGGAGCAGCAGAGGATTTATCTGTCTGAGCTTCTGCTTATATGGTTTTGCATCTTCCCTCAGAGGAATTCTATGCTGCATTATATTAATGTCAAAGGTTTTTAGGTCCTGATAGGACCATGCAAATACATCCTTATATGACTGAAATAGTTTTAAATATTTTCTTTTATATTCCTCTGAAACCTTTTTGGATAATTTTACGATTTTGGGCTCAGCATCAGCGCCCAAATTCAAGTCTTCTACTTGATTCTCTTCTATTACTTTACTATGCTGCAATGGAACATCATTTTTATCAAATAATATTTCCAAGGGCACCAGCCCTCTAGGGATAACATTTCCTTTCAGCTGCAACACTTTATTACCTGCTATTTTTCTTCCCATCTGTTTTCTGCAATATTTTCAGCTTCCTCTTCTTCATTATCATCAATCTCCATATTAGAGAATTCTCCCACTGTTTCCAGGAATCTCTTCACCTGTTCTTCATCTTCGAATACCTTCCAGTGCTTAATATTATCTGGGATGGATGGCCTATATCGTACCTCAACTTCATACCTCAAAAGTGGGTTCTGAGGAGGACGGAATGTGCTGGCAGCCACAGCAAGAGAATCTGTTATTCTGTTCTGTTCCCGAGGCATGAACTATATGTTGAATGCTGAGAAGAAATTCTCCACCATGTCCCATACTTCATTCCTATAGGCTCTTAGCCGTGGATGCTTAGTTTGACATTGATTTCTGACTTGCCTTACAACCAATTCAGAATCTCCCAGGACTTTTAAATTCTTTATATTCATATTCTTAGCTGTTTGCAGTCCCAATAACAGTGCTTCATATTCGGCCACATTGTTAGTAGCCTCATACTCCAATTTAAAAGACAATGGCACCCATTTTCCTGTAGGAGAGATTAATAACACCCCAGCTCCATTGCCTTCTCTTGAATTTGCCCCATCAAAATGTAAAGTCCAGATTCCAGCTTCATAATTTTCTGAAGGCTGCTCATCCTTAATTTTGAAGGAGGATTCATGCACATAATTTTGATCTTCTTATAGCATAAAGCATGAAAAATCTCCTTCTTTACTATAGACTGGTGAATTTTCAGAGTTATCAGCCTTAGTAACTACCTTGACAAATTTAGTCTCTCTGTATAACCTCCTCTCCTGTCCACCAAAAACTGGGATGGTAGCATATGTTAAATCCAGCTTAATGACCCACCAATTTTTGTACCCCAGGACCTTGACAGCAACATGCCAAAGCGGGCTGGGATATCAGCCACCACAATGTCCATGACCACACTCTTTGCTGGAATTTGGGCCAAATTGACCACTAAATCTTTAATCATCCCCAAGAATTTGACTCTTTGAATCAAATGAATAAAGGTCTTTATATGGGCGTGTGATTTGTAGTCCTAGTTGTTCCATGACAGATAGAGGCATAAGATTATGGGAAGCCCCAGAATCTAACATACAATTGTGTAACAGCAGGTCATGAATAACTAGAGACACATAAAAAGGAGGAGTAGAAGGATCTACTTCCTCAACATGTGGGCCAAATACTACCATGGGTCTTTCTTCTTGAAGGTTTAAACTATCAGGCACAATTGATATTTCGGGAGGGAGCATAAAAGAAGTAACTTGAGACTGATATGCAGGTTGTTTTAGCAGCTCGGTCAAGGGGACTGGAATTTTAATTTTCTCAAGTTCTTTTTGCAAACTAAAAGCAGGAGGGGGATTTTCTATCACAACTTCTTTTGACTCTTTATTTTCAGCTGAAAATTTAATTTCTTTTGACACAGATTCATCATTAGGAGGACTGACTACTTTTGAAGAAGAAGGAATCTGGTCATTAGGTTGCAAGGGAGTATTTAGAGGACTCTTACCTTTTTCTGTGTTTCTCTTTGTTGCTGATTCCTTCTGAGCAGGTACCTCCTTCTGAGGTGGCTCCTCTTCTTGATCTTGAGTTTGGGTCCTCTTCCTTGAAGATCTGAGATCATATTTTCTATTGAAGTGTGCTTGCATGAAATCAGCAAATTGTTTACAATAATGATCAATCTCTGCTTCTTCTTCTTCTTCTTGCAATGAGCATTCCATTTCATCATTGTTTGAGAAAGCAAGATTTGAATCTTCTAGTTCATAAGTAGCATCTTCAGTGGAGTCATCTGCTGGACCTTCCAGGTACAAAGGATGTGGTACCTGATCTTGCTGCTCCTTTGCTTCCCTTGGCAATATTTGCAATGGTGGTCTCTTATACTGGGGATTGTATCCTCTGTTTGGAGCATTATAGAAATTCTTGGGAGCTGCATTTTTAGCCTCCAACTCAAGCTTGACCATCTTCTTAACCATCTTACTTATTTCATCCATCTTATCTGCATCCTTATCTTGATTGGAAGTGGATAATTCTTCTTTTCCCCTCCTTCTAACATCCTGTTCAGCCTTCCCTTTTAATTTTCCAGTGGAAGAAAAGTTTGCTTCCAATTCAAGAGCATCTGACTGAGCATCATCTAGGGTGGCAGGCTTTCTCTCTCTGAGAGAGAAACCGAAATCTGAATCAAAGGCTGCAATGAAAACAACTTTTGCAGCATTTTGATGAGGCTTCATATCTGCAGGGAGATTTAGATATAACTTATTAAATCTCTTAATAAACTCTGACACCCCTTCATTATGTCTCTTCTTGAGTGTATTGAACTCAGTGAGACACTGTCCATGATCTTTCTTTTCTCCCCATTTCCTGAGAAAAGTATTCTCCATGTCATCCCAGGTGGTTACTGAACGGTTTCCCAATGTCTTGAACCATTTTCTGGCCTCACCATCCAGAGATTGAACAAAAAATCTTAAGACCACGTCTAAATGTTCAACATTAAGGTTCTCTGCAAAGGAGCAGAAAGTCTCAATATGTCTCTGAGCATCAATTTCATTTTCACCATTGAATCTAGGCAAAATCTTCAAATAATCCTGTGGCATATCATTCAGCACTTGTGGTAAGGCCAGTGGAGCGTATTTGTTCAATAGGAAAGCAGGAACATTAGCCATTGGAGGAGGTGGGAGCTGTGCAATAGTTTGATTTACAAATGGAGGAAGTGGAGGAGGTGGGAGAGGAGTATGTATAACAATGGGAATAAATTGCACAGAAGCCTGAGGTGTAGATGGGAATAGTTCACGGTTAACAACAGCTACTTCTGTGACTTCTTTAACTTCTTCAGCCTCAGGGGTAGGATGAGGGTTATCTTTGGTTCTAGCACTTCCCCTGGGTGGGCTATCTGAGTAATATTCGGGATTTCCCTCAGTGGAGTTGGGATTTTCCGCTGGGATTTCCTGAGAAGAAGAGGATGGATGATCTTCTACAGAATATTCAGGGACTTCAGCACGGGCTGATTGTCTTTCTTTCCAACTTCTTCTATGAATAATCTTCTCTGGGTCAGATATAGAGGATGTCTTTAACTTAGAGAAATATGACCTCAAATGTGGCTTTCGAGGAGCCAGGAATACCAATAGATTTATCAAATAAACAATAGTGGAGTCGCCAAGGTGAGAGATATACAACTCTTCAACTCTCTGTGCTCACCTGATTAGAGAGTGAATATGATTTGTCGAGGCCCAGGGAAATTGATTTTCTTAAATTCGTCCCCGGCAACGGTGCCAGAAAGATGTTGTCAACAACTATTGTCTACCCTAGAGACAGCCTAGAGTTGCTATAGACCAGTGCCTAGGACATCTTAGCATAGCAAGGAGCTCATAATATATCTTGGGTTGTCAATCCAAAAGCTCTCTTACTATCTCTTGTAAAACAAGGAAATTAGTTTAAATGGAACCAAACTCTCTCAGAAGCTGATACAAAGATAAGAATAATGTAGGAACAACATGCAAAAATCCAATACAAACGCATCAGACAGTTAAGAGACAGCTTACTGCAAAGAGGGCCAGTTCAAATAATATGCCACAGAAATCAAATATCAGAAAGTGGATGCGGTGAAGAAACATGAAGAAGATACTAGTTAGCATGAGGCTGATACCCAGATACACAACAAAACCACATATGGGCTTATCCAACTAAGAATCCATACATGACAATGGAATTTTAAAAGCACCCTCCTCAAGTAACTAATATAGCAGAAAATATGGATGAAATGAACATGGAACAGTATATCATGACTAGGCCTATTTAAAGTGCTTGACTAATCCAAGTATGGGCACCAACTAGGATGAATCCTTACTTAAGACCAGCGAGCCACTCGCATTCTAGAACATGACACAAGAAGATAAATAGCATGAAATGAGATATTATATTAACACATAAGAAAAGATTACATACTGTGGGATACCAAAGACCAGAATCCTCATTACAGATATAACTTCTCCTCACTGAGACCCTATGGGCTCTGAACCTTCATACAAAGGTTTTACAAGATGTATACAAAAGCTTTTCACTGCACAGTTTGCTGATAGAAATCTGGAACCCTTACAATGTATTTCTTCCTTATTTTTATAAGAGAAACCGAAAGCTCTAGAGAATGAGGTAGGTGATATACATTTAATGATCTAATTTAAAACAAATCTGAAAGAAAAACCCGCCTATGCTGCTTGACGGTGCTAAACTGGTGCAAGTACTCTGCTGCTGTTTTATGAAATAAATGTTGAGGATGAAAATCTCCTCATAAATAGGACATAAAGAATAAAATATACAAATGTTCTGTACTTGGCTGAAGGAGGGAAATCTGCTACAATAAAACCTTGAGGTTGCTTGTTTTTGTGCATGGTACTTTCGTCCCTCTAATCTTGAATTAAAATGCCAGATCTTTAATGCAGGGCGAGGCATTTCTCGATCTTTCACTGATTTTCGTAAGCTTCCCCATTAATATTTCTTGCTGTGTAATATTTCCCTCTGCAGGCGTATTTAGGGTTCAATGGATTTTATCTATATTTCCATTAATGAGGTCATGTCAAAGCAACTACCCTCGGCTTCCCTCCAGAATTTCTTCCTCGGAAACTGTCGAGGGCGGTGCTCTTGACTTCTGTGAACAAAGCAGTGAATCATGATGATTTTTCTACCGCGGCAAACCTGCAAAAACACAAACCAATTAAGGAAAACCAGACAGGGATGGAGATGAAGACGATGGTGACGTCGAAGACATGGCCATATGGCAAGAACATGCAGGGTGGCGGAGAAAATACAGTGAAGATTTTGATAAACAGACGGAATGTAAGTTTTCGCGTAGAACAGTTAAAACATGATGTATGGATAAAAAACGATAAATATGAATGCAACGCATATATATAGACGACGGGGATGGAAATACAATGGGCATGCGGGGTGATGACACATAGGCGTACGAAAAGCCAAGAGGAATAGATGACATGGCGGAGGACTTAGTCAAGCAGGGGGAGAACGCGAGTGATTATGGGCCACACGATCATTGGATGAGATCGACGGTTCTAAGTGCATCGTGGGGCAACAAAATGGTGGACCAGGGGCGTAATGGGCATGGGTTAAAATGCGTGTAGCTCTGGAGCATAACCACCGTTGGATGGAGGGCGTAGGATCAGATGACCACAATACATTCCGCTGCCCGAATTTCGTCTGGAGGTTAACGCGCGGGGAGGGCGAGAGCTTGGTTAATCAGCGCGCATCTTTGGAGCACCACGGCCGTTGGATGGAGGCTCTAAGATCTGACGGTGGTCATTAATTCCGCTGCACGTCTTTGATCTGACTTTTAACGCGTGAAATGAGCAGTTTCAGTCACCGTACATGAGGACACTTGTCACCCAGCGTATGGAATCGCTGGGTCCGCGAGAAATACCGCTCACCCAGCAATGGAGGTGCGGAATTAACTGCCGGTTTTCGGGCGCGGGGGCCACCACGGGTGATCTGGTCGCGGGCCGTTAATTTTTATTGGATCAGACGGCTCTGACTTCGCCCGAAATCTCTGACGATAAGCTCCTGCCTGTCTGGCACACGGTTTTGCACCCGGGTCATGTGAGAATCAAAACAAGGGGGCTGAGATTTCAGGGGCTAGGCCCGATATATTTTTAATTATGGGTTTTGAGCCTTTGTACAGTGTATTTTTTGGGCGGAAAGGGTAACGACAAGCAAAATACGGAGGTTTTTGGCCATGGTAGCAGGTTTGAAAGGTTTAAATGGGGCGGTAGGCCAAAAATTTGAATATTCTGACATGCACAACAGACCTGATACCTAGATACACAACATAACCATATATGGGCTTATCAATCTAAGAATCCATACATGACAATGGCATTTTAAAAGCAACCTCCCAAAGCAACTAATATAGCAGAAAGATGGATGAAATGAACATGAAACAATATATCATGCCTGAGCCATATTTAAAGCGCTTGACTGATCCAAGTATGGGTATCAACTAGGATAAATCCTTACCTAAAATTAGTGAGCCACTCGCATTCCAGTACATGATACAAGAAGATGGATAAAATGAAATGTTGTATTAAACACATGAAAGGAAGTTACATACTGTGGGATACCAAAGACCAGAATCCTCTAATACAGATAGAACTCCTCCTCACTGAGACCCTACGGGCTCTGAGCCTTCATACAAGAGCTTTTACAAAATGTATACAAAAATGCCTTTCACTGCACAATTCTCTGATAAAAATCTGGAACCCTTACAATGTCTTTCTTCTGAGTTTTTATAGACGAGGAAAGAGAAAGACCTAATAAAGAAGTAGGTGAAAACATTTAATTTACTTAATTTGAACAAAATGGCGGAAAAATTCGCGCCCATACTATTGAATGACTAGGTAATACGAAATACGTACTTGACATCCACCTTACGAAAATAAATGCCTTTGGGTAGAAAATCTCTTCGGAATACGATATGGAGAAATGGTCATGAAAATTTTGTCACTCTTTGAAGAAAATCCGGTGAAATAAACCACAGGGCATTTTTTACGTGAAAATATCTTTCTAGTGATCTGCGGGGTCCTCGTCTGGCACTTTGCCTCTAAGATTTTGTAAAGCCCCAGTCCTTAAATGCATTTCTTTAATCCCCTGCTCTTCACTGATATTTTCTATCTGCGCCATTAATGCTTCATCTGCTCAACCTGTGCATTTGAATGACCTTGGAGGGTTTGATAGATTTAAACCCTGGCTTTTTAAATGGATGTCATGCTAGCATATCTTCCCGGATCCTTTCTCCATAATTCTACATTTGATAATTGGTCCTTTGGAGCATACTCGAATTCTGTGGTGGTGGACGTGAATTCTGATGGTTCTCCATTGCCATAAACCTGTAAAACCCACAAACTCATTATAGAAAACAGAGACCCATGGATGATGGACGTGGCGGGGATTGAATGGAGGTGATTGTGAGATGAAGAACCAGTTGAGCGATCTGGTGGCGGTGAAAACTCCGGCGCAGCAATGTTGGGTGAAGGTGAAGGTTTTAAGCAGAGAAAAGTTATAATCCTGACCTAAAAACGACACATACAAGGGCGGGAGACTTAGCCTAGAGAGCTAAAACATTAATGGGTGAACATACAACGGTATGGAAGGGGTGACGTGGAGGTAGACCCAGTCAACAACTGGTCACGCGGATGATCTGGACCATTCATTCTTGAAACGAGATCAACGGTTCAAACAACATTTGAGGCGATAGACCGCGGGCCCGGAGCACTGTTCACTTAGATTATCATTCATGCAACTCAAGAGTGTGACAACCGTCAGATGGGGACCTTCAAATCGAATGGCTAGCATGGATATCGCTGGGCGACTTTGACCAAATGATAATGCGCGATGGAGGGTGGTATTGGAATCGTACATGGAGACACGTATCTTGAGTGGAATCGCCGCTACGGTTAATTACCACAGCGGATGGGCGGTGTGATGAAAAGCGAGGTTGTTTTGCAATGGGAGCATCACACGGGGGCACTAGGACCGATAGGGCGTGGACCCCGTCAATTTGTGTTTGTCCGGACAGTGAGCGGCGATAGTCTTATATGATAACGCCTTTTGATTTGGCACGGGGTTTTGCACATGGGTCACGTGAATGACTTAGTTGTAGGTGGCTAGGGCTAAAGGGACGGAGGCTCATATATTTTTAGAAAATGAATACGGCGGGCCCTTTTGAATGCATTTTTCATTTTAAAGGGGCGGGAATGAGTAACGGCAATTAGGATATGGAGGTCTTTGGCTTCAAAGAGGTTTTAAACGGATTCAAAAGTGGACGCTAGCCAAAAAATGAATGGAGGAATTTGATACGTATAACACATCTTATCCAATATTTTCATTTTACTTTTTTGAAAGTAACACTTTTTTTAATCTTTTTTTTTTTCAGTTGAATGTACTATATTTGAAATTAGTTCATCGATTCTACAAACTTGTACCTCTCATTCTTCCAGGTTTGTTATACATCCAACTTCAATTTTATATAACAATGTCCTTTATTATATTTATTTTTCCAGCTTTACTTACAATACCTTTCACTGTAGGTGCAAGGATGAATCTTCAAATTTGAAGAGAAATTTACAAGCATCCTCTCTCATTGTATATGCTCTTTAATTTTAGATTAAATTTTTAAAATTAAAATTCTAACTTCAATTACATTGTTTGCTTCAGGTTTGATATGCTATTTTCTAAAACGTTGATATTCATTGTGATTATTATTCAAAGTATCTAACAGAAAATATGCAAATTTTCCAATTCGGTCATCAGACCAATGGAGACCCTTCTGCAATCTCCTCCACTATGCATATCTTAATTTTTTTTTGTACATATTGGTATGAATAGGACTATGATGATATTGTAACATCATACTATACCATTCAAACATAATTAATTTTTAACATTCTCATCCTCAATTCCTTTGGAGGATTTTGAATGGACCTTTGTGTATATGGAAGTTAGATAATATAGACCTTATGGTTATCTATATTATGTTATCACGTGTGTGGTTTAGTTTTCTATGATTATTAGTTTGCTATATTTCCAATTTACATCAAATATGCCCTTTTGTTTTACCTTCATGTTTGAATTTTATATCAGCATAGAATTAATTCAGATGTTTATCTTAATATAAGATATCAGCATAGAAATGATTCATATAAGTATTTTAATGTATGATATAAGCATAGAGTTATTTCTGATATGTATCTCACTGTAATATATTGGTATTTATTATACATGTACTGTAACTTTTCAGTTTAATTCCATATTTTAATTTGGACTTAAACCACAAATTTAGACCATGGGAAAGGGTTTAGAGATTGTGTTTGTTTTTCTGCTAAACTCTACCAAGCCAATATAACAACACATGAGACTTAAACATATTAATTTATTGTTGAGACTCTATCAGATACATATGGAAATTATATTTATAAAAATGACACTGTACAATACACATAAGTCTATGGGTTTGGTTACATAAAATCCCATTCGAATAACATACAACAAACTAAATTTTCTAAGTTCAATTTTCATTTATCTTCTTATTGCAACTTTAGATTTATTATAAACTGATAACAATAGGCTAAATCTGAATTTCTAATATACAAAAAAATTCCACATAATGTACATACCACTTTATAAAGATTGTTTTCCTCCCAACCTCGAGCTTATTGCATAGGTGTCCCCCAAGAAAAGACCAATTCTTCTATAGTGTAGACGACCCCTTTGTCACAATAGGAATAGCTTATTTAAGCTTTCCTTCCCTCAGCTCGTTTCCATAATGACGTCTTGCTATTTTGATATGTTGTTTCCCTTAGCCTAGTCTTTGCTTTTGTTTTTTCCACAAAATCTTATTTTAAAACTAGCTTTTCCTCAGTCTAGTTTTATTCTTACCCCTTCTCAGTAACTTTCCACTTTACTTAGGCTTTTATTAGATCTTTTTCTCTCATCTAATAATTTTTATTTATTTTATTTTTCTCCAAGGATTTCTGGATAATTTTGGGAAAATCTTAGGATTCTAGTCCATCCCCATGGATCAGAATTTTTGGTCTCAATTTATTCTTGTGTTACAATAATAAAATTTCACATTCATTTATTAATTTACAAAAATAATATGTCCATACATAATTTTTCCTTATGACTACCTGACCTTTAGGTTTATTCACTATTTATAAAAGCTGAAAAATAGGGATATTACATAGTCCCCCTCTAAAAAAAAACACTATCCTCGGTGTTGTAGCTCTTTATGTTTATTTATTAAATAGTGATGGGTAATTTCTTTCATCACGTCTTCCTGCTCCTAAGTATATTCCTTTGGTGAAAATTGCTTCCACTGCACTTTCACCCTAGCTATTGTTCTATTCCAGAGCACGATTTCTTCCTTCTCCAATATACAAAGTGGTTCTGGAAGAAAGTCCCCTTATGTTTCCACCTATATCATAGTCCATTCAATCACATGAGTAGGTCATGTACATATAATATATTTCTTCAACAATGAAACATGAAAAACATTATGAACTTTAATATGACTAGGTAGAGCCAGTTTGTAAGCTATTGGCCCCACTCTCCTAAAAAACTCAAAGGGTCCACAGTATCAAGGTGCTAACTTAGCACAAATGTTGGCATGTAATGTACTTTTGCGAGGTTTAATCCTTAGATATACATGATCTCCAACTTTTAACTCCCTATGAATTCTTTTCTTATCTGCATAACTCTTCTGTCAATATTGAGCTACTTTAATATTTTGTTGAATTATTTTCATAGTCTGCTCCATCTCATGTAGTGCTTCTGGTCCAAGAACAAATTTTTCCTCTGGTTGAATCCATTTGAGTGGACTGTGGCATTTCTACCATACAGAGTTTCAAAATGACTCATTTTAATGGAAGCCTGATAATTGTTATTGTAAACAAATTTTTCCAAATGCAGAAAATATTCCCACTTAGTGGGTCTGTCCATCACATGCATGCGTAGCATATCTTCGAATATCTAATTTTTTCTCTCAATTTTCCCATATTTTTGAGGAATGGTAACCTGTATTGAAGTTCGGCTTTGTACCCATTCCTCAAAACAGGTTTTTCTAGAATGCAAATGTAATTTTTGCATCTCTATCAAAGATAATCATTTTTTGGATTCCATGGAGTTTAAAGATTTATTTCATGAATACATTGGCCACTTGTGATGTGCCAAAAGTGGATCATACAGGTAGAAAATGTGATGATTTTGTTAGAGTGTCCACTACCACCATAATTAAGTCATGATGGTACTTGGTACGTGGCAGTCCTGTAATAAATATTATTGATACCACTTCCTACTTCCATTCCGAAATAGGAAGAGGATTAAGTAGACCCACAGGATTCTGATGTTCTAGTTTAACTTATGGACACTCAAAACACATTGCCAAGTAATTAGCTACCTACTTCTTCATTCCTACCCAAAACATGTTTTTCGTCAATGTTGTTATCATCTTTTGATAACCTAGATGACATTTATAAGGCCTCTTATGGTATTCATCTAATATTTCCCATTTCAAATTCGATACATTAGGAATGTACAATATTTGCTTGTAGCTGATCATTCATTGTTGATTTATAGTATATCCTTCAATTTCAACTTGCTGTAATTTTTCTCGCAATTTTACGTATTGAGGATCTTGCAACGTTACTCCTTGAATTTTTTCTTCCACATCAAATCTTACACTACTACCTGTATATGTCAAAATTTTATGAAAATGTCTACTTAAAGAATCAGAAATTTGGTTTTCTTTACCTTTTATGTGTTTTATTTCCATATAAAACTCACTAATGAAAGCTAACCACATTTCTTGTCTGGCATTTAAATTTGGTTGGGTAAATAAATACTTTAAACTTATCTGATCTGTAATTAATATGAATTTATCTCCCAACAGATAATGTCTCCACATTTTTAGTGCTTATATAACAACAGCCAGTTCTAAGTCATATATTGCATAATTTTGTTCATGTTTCTTCAATTTTCATGACTCATAAGCTATTACTGCATTGCCTTGCAGTAATACTCCTCCCAGCTCTTCTATACAATCATCAGTACACACTACAAACTCCTTAGTTGGATCAAAAATTCTCACTGTAGGTGTAGTAGTTAATTTATATTTCAGTTGTTCAAAACTATCTTGGCACTTAGCTGTCCACTCAAATTTCACTCCTTTTTTTTGCAATGATGTGATGGGGTAAGCTAATTCAGAAAATCCTTCCACAAATCTGCAGTAATATCTAGCAATACCCATAAATGATTGAATTGTTGGTACATCGATGGGTGCAAGCTAATTCACTATTTCTTGTACCTTTTCCAGATCTACCGCCAATCCATCCTTAGAAATGACATGTCCCATATATTGAATCTTGGGTTTGTAAAACTCACATTTGTTGAGTTTTGCATACAATCGATGTTCTATAAGGGTTTGCAGCACTATTCTAAGATTTTCTTGGTGTTCTTCTTCATTTTTGGAGCATACCAAAATATCATCTATGAACACTAATGCAAAATTATCCAGATGTTTATGTATAACATTTTTCATCAAGAACATGAAGGTAGCATGGGAATTTTTGAGTCCAAAGGGTAAAACTACAAACTCATAATGTCCATATCTAGTTCGAAAGGTTTTCTTATTGATGTCTTCATCTTTAATCTGGAGTTGATGATAGCCAGTTCTTAAGTCATATTTTTAGAATATGGTGGCTCCTCTTACATGATAAAATAGATCATATATTCTTGGAAGAGGATATTAGTTATTGATGATTAACTTGTTTACCTGTTTGTATTCTATAGACATCTAGAAGGTGCCATATTTCTTTTCAAAAAACTTACATTGGTGCTCCCCACGGATACACATTTGGTCTAATGTACCCCTTGTCTAATAAATCTTGTAATTGGTGTAGCTCCTAGCACTAGCTCAATAGAAAATTCAATGTCTCTTCGAGGGGGCAGATGAGGGATTTCTTCTGGGAATATATCCCTGAATTCCTTGATTATAGGTAAGTCTTCTACCCACTCATTTTCTGCTAGTTTTTCCAAATCCTCAACCTGGACAACATATAGTTGACATATTTTTCTTATTGTCTGTTTTAATTGTAATGCATAAAACTGCCTAATAAACATTGGTTTTAGTTTTCCTTTAATTACTACCAATTTTCCTACAGCATTAGTGCAAGTCACCTTTTTTCTAAGAAATTCACTATTTCTTTCTGTTGTTCTAGCCAATCCATTCCAACTAGAAGATCATAAGATCCTAAAGGAAAGAAATTCACTATTTCTTTCTGTTGTTCTAGCCAATCCATTCCAACTAGAAGATCATAAGATCCTAAAGGAACGATGTTTAATTCTATATTTTTACTATATCCATTTAAATTTAAAACAATTTTGGGGAGTTTATGAGTGACTTTCCTCTTTGTTCCTATAGCTAGTTGCACCAGCCAAGAGTGCTGAAATTTTTTTGTTTTTAATTTACATTTTTCCACTATCTGGGGACTGATATAACTTAAATTTTCTACTGGATCAATTAAAACATATACAGCTAATTAAAATATAATACCTTCAATTTCAATCATGGTTGATTATGCTTAGCTTGTTTGTCCTCTAATGTTGCATTGATCTGGGGAATATTTCGAGCAATATCATTCACTGTAGTCACTTCTCGTACTGCTTGAATATTTTGGATTGTACGAGTGTAGTGTGGGAAGTCCCGCAACATATGAGGCTCTCCGCACCCTCATAATTTCAATGGTTCTTTATATTTTACTACCCCTTCTCTTTTGTTGTTTGTTTCCATTGCCTTGGAACTAGTGTGGGAATGTGTTGTCTGATTTTCCCCACTCTTATTAAACTTTTTCCGCTGGTGGTTTTTTCCAAAATTCTTCAGATAGGCTGGTTTTGATCTTTTCGTGCTTGCTTCCACCTTCTCTTTCTCTTTATTTTTCTAATTTTTAACTGACCATTTCCTCCTTTAAATTGTTGGTAGCACAATTATGCTTTTCGAACAGCTTCATCCATCATTGTAGGATTATCAAATTCTATTCTTTCTTGTAGATGGTAGGTAGGAAGTTCACAAATCGTTGTCCCTTGGATTTTTCTTCCCTTATGTAAGTCACATAACGAAGTAAGTTTGTGAATTTAGTCACAAATTCATCAATAGTGAGTTTTCCAAGCCTTAGCTCATGAAATTCCTTCACTCCATCATCAAATACCTCTCACTAAGGTATCTAGATTTGAATTTCTCCTAAAATTATTCCCATGAAACAGTTTTTTCATCAAGCAACTGTATAATTTTGGCCTCTTCCCACCAAAGTGTGGCTTTACCTTGTAGCTAGTAAACTGCCAATCTTTCTTTCAGATTACTTTTGTATTCATATACTTGGAATTATTTGACCATGTTGAAGAGCTAGGCTTCTGCAACCTCTTCCTTCTCCCCATCAAAGGTTGCAGGCTTAATTTTGTGGAATTCCCCTTGCAACTCCTTTTTCTTTTTTGACTTTGAACCAGATTCTTCCCCACTCTCAGACCTCTCTAAGTTGGGTTATGTTTAATTTCTCTTCTTTCCTAGTCTTCACTATGATGGCTAGACCTAGAGGTTAATTCCCTTATCTACCTCTCTTGCTCATTACTAGCCTGCAACAACTATTCATTGCTAGTCCTTAGCTAAACCATTTCTTGATGCAGATTCTTTATAATTTCCAGCTTTTGAGAATTTGGATCTGGTAGGGCCCCTCCACCCCCTAGTTCTACATACAGCTCTTCCTCATCATTCATGAAAGAAGCTGTATGTTTTTCTACACTTCAATCTGACACACAAAAATCAATTAGTATTCACACATAACAATTTAAAATGATTTTGACAACATAATTTTTTCCCTGTGTTGGGACCCATAAGCCTAGATTTTTTAACATGGGCTCTAATACCACTTATGACAACTCCCATTAACAAAAAAAAAAATCTTCTGTCAATGCTATTTCTGATTCATTATACTATTTTGGTCATTATGTTTGTCCAATTTTGACATAACTAGTCATTTACTACCTTCGTAATCACAATCAATATAACGTACGTCTTTATTTTTGTTTTTCCCTTCTTAGGGAATAGTTAATTTGTTATATTTTACGTAACTTATCCCTATTCCTTAATCTTTATAATTATATTTATTTTACCCTTAATTGTACTATATCCCTTATGTCATGGGATATATTATACATGTCCTCAACATTCATTTTATCCTTTCTCTTTTCACTTTAATAATTAATTAATTTTACTATTCCCTTCCTATACCCTATATTATACCTAGGGTATCACTACATGTCCCTTTACATAAAGTTATTTATGCTAACTACTACCTCTATAGTTTACCACTATATTAATCCTATGAACTTAACAATGTGCAAATATACAATTCATTAAGGAGACTCTTAGTCATCCGTAAGACATGCGATTTCAATCTTTACCATAACCAATGTATGGCTTGATTGCATTACCATTATGTCATACAATTTCACTATTCTTTGTGCATTAAGGTTTGCGGTTGTATAAATTTAATTTATTGTTAGCGAATTTATTTCATTTCCTATGGTATTCCACCCATAGGATTTGTACCCATTTCATATTAACTATTAAATTCTACCCTACGTTATCCTCTATCATAGAATTTAAGTTTGAGTACTATCCATCACATGGCTTCACATGATCATGATTACTCCTCATGGTCGCATGTACGCCGAAGATCTAATGCAATTAAACATTGGAAATTTCCAACCTCAAACCCTAAGGCTTTTGGACTACTCCTAGCATTATGCATTACGCATTCAAAATTTCATTTAGTTTGGCACCTGGGCTAAATTTCCTCTAGTGGCGGCTAGTGCATAGATTTCTGGTAATTTCATTAGCATTATTGTGAGGATTTCATTTGAACCTGGAGGACATTCTCATGTTTACCTCCATAACGAATATCTTTCTTCTATTTTCGTAACTGGAGGTGAAAATTACAGTCATGGCTCGATTTAGCCTCTTCTGTAGTTTGAATTCTGGAATAGAAGTTCTGAGGATATTTCAAGTGTGTTCTACCCTATCAATTTTTTCTCGTTTCCAATTTTCAAATATGTTATCAGGGTTTCATCACTATTATTTTATAATTTTCGAATTGCTACCTTTTGTTCTGCTTTATTTGGTTATTTTATTTTCTTTAAATAACTCCATTCTACTTTGAAACCTTACATTGGTTCCTGCTTCATCAACGTAAAGAACTACAATCTCGATGGTTAACGAGGTAAGTGTTTATACAAACACGTATTTTCACAGTTCCCTTCTCTTATATTTATTTCGAAATTTCTTAATTCCCAAGGGTTCAGTTCCTTTAGCTAATGTTGTGGTTCGTTCCCATTCTTAACTTGGAATAATTTATGGGTTTTTATTTCTCTTTCGGTTTCATTTCTATGAGTTCCCTAATTGGTATTTTTCTTAATCAGATACCCCAATTTGTTAGTGTCCCCCATCCATAATTTTCGGAACCCCTGTTTTCATATTTAATTGAGGCTTTGTCATTTTAGATTTGGTAATTTGTATTGAGGTTTTTGAGAAAAAACCTGTATTACTTCTTGTTATAGTTCAGAGTTTCTCCCTTCTTTCATTCCATGCGAATTTACCCTTATGAAAATGAAATTTCCAAGTATCAAACTCATCATTTTGAATTTTTTTTCCTACTAAACATATTGGTATTGAATTCATTTAATCCTTTAAAAGCATGGCTAAAGTCCCGCATGAAGATAATATACTTTTATATACTATATGATTTCTCTATGTCGAGAATTGATATATTTCTATGGTGATAAAATTTCAACGTTTTGCCTTTGGATTTCTTTCATGTATTAAAATAATTGTATTCCTATAACCCACAGGGGTTAATTACTTTAGAACAGAAGTTTGAATATCATTGATTAATTTATGTTCTTCTCTGTGTGAGCATGTTTCCTTTTTTACTTCAAATTTACTTAATTCCTCTTGGTTAATTTATATAGTGCGTAAATTTTATTTTCTCGAAATTTATTGATTATAAACCATCATTTTCCTCATTATATATGAGGAACATGGAAACTGTTGTACATTCTTATATAGATATACTATACCTACCAAATTTTCAAATATGACAACACATTGAAATTATTTACTCAGTTATAAAGAAATTATGAAATTCTAGATTATAAAATTAGTTTTTATAACTTGTCTTTCTCTATAAGTTCATTCATAAAATTGTAATTCATTCTCTCTCTGAAATGAATTTGTGTAAAAATGGTTATCCATATCCATCTAGCCAAAATTCGGGATTTTCCTTTTTCAGAATTCTACTTAATTTAAATCTTTAATAATTCATTATTGTGAAGAATTTATTGCGTCCCTTGTTTTCTAGATAATGTTTTTTTATTCGCAATTTTTCTTATTGTTAAATATAAATTTTCTACCACTATTCAAGTAGTATTTGTCGTATATTTCATTTTCAGAATACTATTCCAATTTGACAATTATACAGAACATTCGCCAGTTTCTTCAAACACGGGTTTGAAAGTTTCCCTTGTAATTTTTATTATGGTTGTTCTCATTCTGCAAGTAATTATGCATCTTCTCCAATATTTTCATTTGAATTTTCTGAAAGTAACACTTTGTTTTATTTTTCTTTTTTTTCAGTTTAATGTACTGTATTTGAAATTAGTTCATCGATTCTACAAACATGTGCCTCTCCTTCTTCCAGGTTTTTTATACATTCAACTTCAATATTATATAACAAATTCCTTTATTATATTTATTTTTCCAGCTTTACTTACAGTCCCCTTTACTTTAAGTGCAAGGAGGAATCTTCAAATTTGAAGAGAAATTTACAAGTATCATCTCTCACTATATATGCTCATCATTTTTAGATTCAATTTTCAAAATTAAAACTATAACTTCAACTACATTGTTTGCTTCAGGTTTGATATGATATCATCTACCATGGTGATATTCATTTCGATTATTAGTCAGAGTATCTGACAAACGATATGCAAATTTTTCAGGTCAGTCATCAGACCAATGGAGACCCTTTTGCAATCTACTCCACTATGCATATATTAATTTTTTTATTTGTACATATTGCTATGAATAGTACTATGATGAAATTAACATCATACTGTACCATTCAAACATAATTAATTTTGAACATTTTCATCCTCAAATCCTCTAGAGGATTTTGAATGGACCTTTGTGTATATGGAAGTTAGATAATATAGACCTTATGGTTATCTATATTATGTTATCACGTGTGTGGTTTAGTTTTCTATGATTATTAGTTTGCTATATTTCCAATTTACATCAAATATGCCCTTTTGTTTTACCTTCATGTTTGAATTTTATATCAGCATAGAATTAATTCAGATGTTTATCTTAATATAAGATATCAGCATAGAAATGATTCATATAAGTATTTTAATGTATGATATAAGCATAGAGTTATTTCTGATATGTATCTCACTGTAATATATTGGTATTTATTATACATGTACTGTAACTTTTCAGTTTAATTCCATATTTTAATTTGGACTTAAACCACAAATTTAGACCATGGGAAAGGGTTTAGAGATTGTGTTTGTTTTTCTGCTAAACTCTACCAAGCCAATATAACAACACATGAGACTTAAACATATTAATTTATTGTTGAGACTCTATCAGATACATATGGAAATTATATTTATAAAAATGACACTGTACAATACACATAAGTCTATGGGTTTGGTTACATAAAATCCCATTCGAATAACATACAACAAACTAAATTTTCTAAGTTCAATTTTCATTTATCTTCTTATTGCAACTTTAGATTTATTATAAACTGATAACAATAGGCTAAATCTGAATTTCTAATATACAAAAAAATTCCACATAATGTACATACCACTTTATAAAGATTGTTTTCCTCCCAACCTCGAGCTTATTGCATAGGTGTCCCCCAAGAAAAGACCAATTCTTCTATAGTGTAGACGACCCCTTTGTCACAATAGGAATAGCTTATTTAAGCTTTCCTTCCCTCAGCTCGTTTCCATAATGACGTCTTGCTATTTTGATATGTTGTTTCCCTTAGCCTAGTCTTTGCTTTTTTTTCTTCCACAAAAGCTTCTTTTAAAACTAGCTTTTCCTCAGTCTAGTTTTATTCTTACCCCTTCCCAGTAAATTTCCACTTTAATGAGGATTTTATTAGATATTTTTCTCTCATCTAATAATTTTTATTTTTTTTATTTTTCTCCAAGGTATTTCTAGAGAATTTTGGGAAAGTCTTGGGAAATCTAGTCCATCCTCATGGATCGAAATTCCTCGTTTCAATTTACTATGTCTTTATACACTAATATAATTCCCACATTTATATATTAATTTCCAAAACTAATATATCCATACATAATATTTTCTTAGGTCTACACGGCCTTTAGGTTTATTCACCATTTTAAAAAATGATGAAAATAGAGATATTATAGTAGCGATATTTACATTCGTTAGCGATTTATGGTGGGGGGGCGTCTGAGGGATACAGCTCCTCTTATTCGTTGCGGCAAGGAGTGCGGTAGGGGGGTCACAAGGGGGGCGGGCGGCCCCCACGTCGAGGAAGGGTTCGTAGGGGGCGGTGGCCCTGGCCAACAATACAGGAAGCACCTCGAAAAAACATTTGGACACTATTTTAGGTGGGCGGACCGAGCTATGGTTTTGTGCATGGGTTTGCACATGGTTTTGGGGCATGATGGTTTTTGACGCCAGTATTTTGTAGATTCGGTCAAGGAACTACGGTTGTATTCTAATCAAGGTTAATGGATTGGGTTTATGAATGTACATGTATGTATATGTGTTGTGGCACTAAAAAGGAATATAATGAAATTTAAGTTGGTAGTCCTGATTTTGGGATCCAAGGGAAAAATATATGTGTGTATATGTTTTATGTTTAATTCTCTAGCTTTTATTTATTTTTTTCTATTTTTAAGAATTCATTTGCGGATAATTTATAGTACGAGGTTAAAACCTACACCCGAAATTGAAGGCTTGATAGTGATCGAGAATGTGGAGGTAGAGAGTCGAAGCAACAAAATCAAGATGTCAATCTCATGCCTTACATGCAACATATCACCCTCAATCTTCCACATCATCCTACGAGAAGGGCAACCTCTGGGTGAGGAAGAGGATATTTCTCCTCTACGGTAGAAGGTCTATTGATGGACATCTCCGAGTTTAGATTTTGATGAGTTGTGGGAGAATAATATTGTACATGTGAAAAGAAACACTTTTCGGACAATCTCATGCATCTTGATTTTTATCGAGGACAAGGTGATCATGATGGATACTAATAAGAATCCAAAATTTATTACTGTGACCAACTTGGCCTTCGCAAGAACACTCCAAGTCAAACAAAAAATATTTGATGGCCAAGAATAAACAAAATGACGAAGAACTTAGAGGTTACGAGGAAAAATGTTGAGAAAATACGGTAAAGGTTAGAAAGCAACTCTTGCACTCGTGTATCTAGAATAACTCAAGGCATCCATACTCGGTAAAGTGGTGGTATTTTGAGATACTATGAGGAACATATATGAGGATTTAGTCACGGGTACACAAAGAAACTTGTTTTCTTGAACAACATGTGGTAGAAATAAAGAGAGAATGCAAAATATTTCAAGGTTTTTCACGGAGCTATCACTAATGTGCATAGGTGGGGGAATGCGGTATAGAGGTGCACCTCCTAAGTTGGTGAAGAAGACAAGACAACAAGCGAGTTGGAGAAATTTGAAGTTAGGATGCTTATCTAAAGCAACGGAAATAGATCGACACTTTCATCACCAACTTTAGGTCCTCTTGTGCATGGTTGTATCTGGGTGTGGATTTCATGATGAAGTTTCCATAGTCCTTAGGTTTGGAACTTACTCACCAAAATCTAAAGCCATAAATAAGGTCGGACGGAAGTTGAAGAAGACTTGGAAAAATTTAGAATATTGCTACGAGAGGAATTTGAGGTCAACGGACATGATATGAAAAATTATATTGGTGGACCTATAAATATCAACACCATGTTTTCTTATTGAATAAGAAACTCAAATTGGCTCCAGAACGTGTACCGGATGTAATGGGCCGGTACGCACTGACTTGGTCCATGGCAAATTTTGATGGAATCATCGGACATTATAAATATTAACGTCGTTACGTGAAAAAAGAGCTGCACAATTTGAAGAAAATGAGCGTAGAGTTTCCCCAAACTCAATCTTGACATGTTTTTGTCTTATTAGGTGTATTTTGTCCATTTTCTGCCCAAATTTGTCCTATGGGTATTTGTAATATTTGTATTTAAAATAACTTTTGTAAGTGGAAGTCAGTGTCGATTTCGGAATATGAAAATTCATTATGTAAAAGGAATTCAAAGAGCCATGAGGGAATTCAAAGAGTCACAAAGGAAGATGAATGTGCATCTCATATGTTATGAATATACCCTCATAAATCATGTAAATGTATTTTGGCAGGTATTTTGGCTTGGGATCGAAAGCTTGGGGAGTATTGTGAGAGCTTTTTTGCTTCTCCTTTAACATAGAAGGATTAACATTCTTTGGAGAAGCAAGTGTTTTCTTCATGTTCCACTATTGGGACTAGTGGTTTTCAAATGTAAATGTATGTTTGGAACTTTCACTTTTAATAAAATATGAATCAATATTTCATGCATATGTATCGAGGATGTAGTAATCACTATTATTGTTATGTTTAAATGTGTTTTATATCATTTACGTTAATTCTTATGAACTATTTTGTTTGCCCTTAGTATGAATCTTGTTTAATGTGTTTTGTTATGTTGGAAATATTGTCATTGATGGAAAATGAGCGAGAAAGGAGCATCACGGAATTATCATTGACAACAAGGAGCGAGATCGGGGATCGGTGGAGTATAAAGGAGAAATAAGGCAAAGAAGGAAAAGTTAAGTGGAGAAGAATAAAGAGAGGTGGAGGAGCGACCAAAGAGTAAAATAAATACGGAAGGGAATAGCATTAGAATATTTATCAGGGAGCAAAGGCGGTTAAGGTAGCAAAGGTAGTAAAGGAAGCAAGGTGGGTCCAAGTTGTGAACATGGGAAGAGTCGTAGACGAGCAAGTCGAGTCGTCTTATTCGGAAAATCTCGAGGAGTCGGACTTGTTTTGCATTCGGGGAGTAATTGCAAGGGCATTTGCGATTCAACGGGTCAAGTCATAAAATGGATAAAATCGTGAATGCATAGGTCAAGTCGACAGAATTAGGGTGAATGAAAAATGGACGGTCGTGATCGAAAATCGCCAAAATGTCGGCGAGAGAATGGGCCTTGTGGATTACGTTGCATTGGCCGGAAGACGATTAGCGCACATCGCAATCGGTAACTTTTAAGACATCCTAGGTTATTTAAGTTTCTGTAACAAGCATATCGCATATCACATAAGATAAGGAAGGCTTAGTAATGGTAAATGTTAAAAGGCATGAAAAGCGTGCGATAAGGTTTTCATCACGGTTTGCGAAATCGAAAATTGAAAATATTGTGGAAATTCTTCGACTAGCGAGAAGTGCGGGAGATCACATGAGGGCGATTGACGTGGCAAGTGACATGGTGGCAGTGGAAAACGATGTGGACACCGACCCCACAAATTGAAAATACATCTTGATGATGGCGGTGACATGGATGACATGGCGGTGACGTGGCCAGTTAAGAAATAGCGGTGACGTGGCGGATGACGTGGCGATCGTGGCACCCGTTGGACTTGTTGCCTTTTATCACAAATGGCATGTCCACGAGGGGATTTATAACCAAATATCGGAGCGAAACTACGATGGAAAATTATGATAAGACGGTGGGACCCCTTCACATGTCATGAGTACGAGGGTTCAAAAGGACTAGAGCACGATGGATAACGATGAAAAGTGTTGGTAGATGAATAGGACAAATGCCTTCAAAGGTAAATGATAATACATTTAAAAGTACGGGTGTGTGTGTATTGAGTTATGAAATGTATTCGGGAGAAATAAATACATATATAACATATAACATAGAGAAACAGCAGTGCCACAATAAGAACCAAACGCGAAGATAGGTCGAGGGTTGAATTTTAATATATTTCAAATTTGAGGTATATGAAATTTTATAAGAGCTCATAGTAATAACAAGGGAAACTACGATATGCGATATGAGGTCGGATGTGATTCTCGAGTTCCTTTTTAATATATTCCGAGGTCTAGTGTTACATGTGGTTACACCGAGTTTATAAGAAAATTAAAAACACGGGGGTAGACTTGGGTAACAAAGGAAAAGGCTAGCAACGAAGAAAAATACTCGGGTAGTAAAAATTCATGCGAACGGTGACCCGAATATAGAGTAACGGTGTATTGTGGTTAGTTAATAACAAAAGGTTGAAAAGCGAAGTAGAAGGAGATTCAAGTATGTGACGAGAGCATAGAGCAAGGAGAAAGAAAGGTTGACGTTGTGGGAAAGAGAAGGAGGCAGATAGGTCAGAAGTCGGGGGAAAAAGGTAGTTGTGCGAACGATTTATAATATATGAAGCGAGGAAACATAAAAGACAAAGGGACATTAGCGAAGTGGGGAAAAATGCCCGCAATGAAATCTAAGAAGATGAAAGGTTTGAATTGAAATGTTGTTGTGTTGCCAAATGTAAATTCATTGATTGTTATATTTTTGTGATGCAAGGCGAGTCTCCAGGGAAAATAAAACTCCACTTGATACTACAAATAAATTTATATGTTGTGGTAACATTAAGATATGCGAGTGAGGAAATGAGTGGGTGGAAGGCAAGGAGTCATGTGTTCACTTCATGTTCCCATATAGGACTGTGAAAATCCATGAAGATTTATATCTATAAATGATATTATTGTAATGTGCATAAAGAGGTTAGAGAATCGAAGAATTAGGGGGAGAAGATAGAGATGATGTACGCATCTAGAAGTGATATGGAAAGCGAGATGAAGGTGAAAGGGCGATGAAAGGAGTAAAAGCAGAGCTAATATCTAGGTAAGAATTAGTATATGATTTTATTGTAGTGTGAGGTGGTGCTTCTGTCAAATTTGTAGCTTGATAGATGTCTAGTTGTGGTTGGTTGAGGTACGAGCCTCCTGTGGGTTGTAGCCTGTGAGAAAATGAATAGGAGTTGGAGCTTTCATGAAAGTTGTAGCTTGCGGAAATTGAGGTAGTAGCCTCTGTGAGTTTGGAGCCTCGGAAATCGATTGTGAGAGGGATTTGCAGGTTTGCCTTTGCATCACAACAATAATAAGATGTGTTTTTCTCCCTTATGGGTTTCCACTTATATGTGTTGTCTATATGCATGATGATTATGTATATTGATGTAGTGTATTTAATGCAACATATACTTGTTGCTCACATATTAAGTTTGTTGATTCACTATATATTAAGTTGTTAATGAAATGGAGGTGTAAATAATTTTAACGAAAAACTTTAAACGTCCATGAATATGCTAAACTAATTCACCCCCCCGGTTGTTAAGGGTTCATCATGTTATGCTATTTCAATCATGTTTATCTTGTGAACTATTTTTAAAGTTAACTTATGATACTTTTATTGCGCATGTGTCCTTTTAAGCTAAGTACTATTAGATGTTTCTAAGGGAACCACCCTCTTTCCCTTTTATGTGATGGAACTTATCATGCATTTCAGACAACACTTCACAAATTCATACACTTGTTTTTGCCAAAGTCGTGTATACATCACTCTGAGTGGTTGTGCAGGACGAAGAAAACTTCTCAGAAACCCACCTCTTTGGAGATTGTTCGTGTTACTGATTTAGGATCCTACTCCAAACTATGTAGGTTTTAATTGAGAGTCACATCGAGGAGACCCTGCCCTGTTGAGCATGGGCACCATCAACAAGGATCGGGTCCGAGTTTGAGCCCGGTCAGCACCAATCATATTTAGAGTACAAAGTTCATTATACACAACATTATATAAGCATTATTGAGGCATAAAAATCACACAACCATGTTTCCCATAAATATGAATTTCCATATTACATATTCTACTTCATATATTGGTGGTACTAGATGAATTCAATAACACAAGCATGAAATTCATTATATAAATCACACGAAAAAATGCTTATCTTAGATGAAGTTGAAATTGATTTCATGAGCGCAAATATCCATAACCTTAGAATAGGTTTGCTGCAGTGGTATTTCTTGCAATCCAATCACCCTTGATCCGGATTCAATACCATGAGTGAGGGATTTTCTCAAAATATTAAATCAAAATTCACCAGTAGAATATGGGTTTCCCATAGGTCCAATGACCTCCACCCACCATTTGAGACACAACAGTGGGATTATGCACGGACACCTTTAGAGGTGTCAATGGTATGTGAGGAAACTTATTTATTGCTTCCTCTGAACTATCATATAGGGTCATTTCTTTTTTCTATGCACTATTTTATGACTTCATTCGGTTCATGGGTTAAACGGATCTTCAAAAATGCACTCTCGTAGCACTTAACTCCCTCCTTTGATGCTCGAAGATGATAATTTCTCATCACTATTCACACCGAAACCGTACTCTTCGCTCACACTATGGATGCATGAATTGTTTGCATAGACCTTGGTTTATCTCTTTTACTCTCCTCATCCGAAAATTTTAGGATATTATCTAAGTTTTATGAATCCTCGGCACTCAGCTCATATATTATTCGGTCACTTTTGTTTCCTAACATTATCAGGGACCTCGCCATTGTTGTTCTGCATTCCTTGCCTCTTATCAAACATTCCCGAGAGTTTCTTCAAAGGCTCCCCTCTCCTATTTATGATGCGGTGTCCTAGTATTTTTGTTTGTTCTCATCCAAACCTTGTCAAACTTTCCCTAATATTCTTCCAAGGCTCTCTTTCACATGTCTTTTCTGACCTCCTCTATGTTTTTCTTGTATATTTCTCATATTTTGTGTCTTGATCCATGGTCATTATTCCTATCTAGCGAAAATATCTCTGCTTGGTAAGAATCGTGCCAACTTCTCCCCCATTGTCTCCTATATTTTTCTCTTATTACCACAATTGGCCAATAATTTTGTGCACCAGTCATGGTAGTTCCCTATTGTGTGGCCAACTTTTCATTGGTCTAGTATCCGGCATTCGATTACACGGACGTATACTCTTGTCCTAACCTCGGTTATATTTTTACAACTTTTCCCCTGTCACAATTGTTAGCCTCCATGGTCGCCATCAAACAATTAGTATCCGAAAAACTTCCCCCCTCATAGCTCTAGAATATGTGTCCCTAAAAAGCAACCCATTTTATTTAAATAAACTTACAATTCTTATAATAAATGGGAAAATTAATTGGGGTTGTACGTCTCTTGCATGGAAAAAATTGAATCCTCATACATGGTTTGAGGGGTTCCAACATTATAACCCCATTTCACTCCCTCGAATAAAATTTCCTTATTTAAAATTATTTGAAAAGTTTTAATTTGGAAAAAAATACCATGTTAAAAATTTCAAGAATGTGAAGTTCGTAGTGTAATATATGTTCCTCCATATTAAAAAATTATAATAATTATTAAATAACAATTTCACCATATTTAGTGAAATTTTAACATGTTTAAAATAAATTTCAACTCTTTAAGTAATTTTTTGCATGGAGGAAGATGGATTTAGCTCTCAAATTTCCCCTGCCAATGAGGATGTCATGGTGGGTTTCAACTTTCTCATTCTTGGAAGAGAAGTGAACAAAATTTCACCAAATTTTGTTAAATTTAACACACACGGAGGAGAAATAATAGGAATCATTCCTACTCCTACGTGGCAGAAATTTTTAAAGTTTGAATAAATTCACTAACTCTACCAAGCAAACAGGTGCTTAATTTTTGGAAATCTCGTGCAATTTTGGGCATGAAGGTGGAATGGCCATGTTGGGAATCACTCATATTGATATCTATTAACCCCTTATTAAATTTATAATACCAACCAAATTTATTTTCTCATGGAAATTTATTTATTTACCCAAAAAAAAATATTTGTATTTTTTAACTTCTAGAATTAAATATATGCAACATAAATAAACAAGGAGATCAATCGCACATTGCAAAATAAAATCACCCACAACAATTCTCCATCGTTTAATTATACGGGAAATGCAGGATTTTAGGCCAACAAAGTTACAAAGGAAAAATATAGAACCCCATAACTAACGACTCCCTCGGAATGAATTCGGACGAGGAACATGGCCTCGAAAACTACCCTCCAAATGAAATCAACATGGATAACTGCGACCCAAATACTCATCCGGCGACTCAATTTTCACCTCCTTGCATGCCACTTGTGTGTGATAGGGAAAAATCATCCCTTAATCAATTCAATCTCCTCTAGATAAAATCAATCTCCCTCTTTAGAAACTCAACTGCTGCCAATCTCCTCCTAATCATCCTTATTGGATTCCCCACAATCCACTACTTCTCCTTCTCTGCACACTCATGGTCCAGAATCACTTAAACATAGAAAAAAACTCTTTCTTTGAATGATCACTCACTCACACAAAATGTGTCTTCACCTCCTCAATAGGCTCTCTTCATTAATTCCAAATCCATAACCCCAGTATCCCGTAGAACCATCTTGGAGATCAATGGTTGAAATTATTTCTAAGTCACTTAAATAATTAAATAATTTATCCTTGAAAATAACTCAATAGTCCACAATAATCAATTTACTTTAATTATTGTACTTTTTCTTATTTGGACTTAGGAAACAAGGCATAAATCACTTTCTCCACAAGCAAGCACTTAGAAGGAAAATATTGTCTTTCACATTATTGGGTCTCTAAAAATTTCATTCATTTCACCCTATTTTCTTTCACTTTGCTTCAAAAAATCACCATATTAAACGGCTCCATAACCATGCACTCATACCATCTCCATAATTAAATATGGTTTTAGACACATTATTTTCCAATACATTTATTTTGGTATTTTGAGTGAATTTATGGACATAAATATTAGAAAAATAACATGTATTCACTTATATATAAAATTTGGATGAATTTTTTGATATGTGTAGGCATATTTGGAGATTCAAGACAATCATATTTGGCCTCCAAGACTCAATTCAAATTTCTTTTCAAACTCTTGAAGACTTGGGGAATATTTGAGATCATTGAGTAAATCACATTTCATGGCAGAGAAAAGATCATGAAAGCTTTCAAAAGTGTCTCCTATCAAAGCTAGGGAGATTTGAAGAGGATATGAAGAAATCTTAATTTTTAGATGTCAACACATAGTTGTAACCACCATGAGATATTTGTAGATCTAGGAGAGATTTGTATATCTACATTTATGAATTAGTTATCTTAGTTGCTTTTGTATAAATAGGGGTGTCTTATCCTCTCAAAAGGTGTGAAAAGTTTGGGAGCTATGCTCACGCTTCAATGTAGGGTTTTTGGATGTTGAGATTGACACTATGCATATGATTCATGTAATGGATACCATTGTGGTTAACTTTGATATGGTTAGTGTTTGATCAATATTTTTCTCAACTTTACACCTCTCATGCACTTTAGAATGACCACCTTATGAGTATGAGATGCATTTTAATGTTTCATTTTTTATAAAAGATAGATTAACTTCTTTTATGATTCATTTTAAGTATTTTTAATTAGATGCATTGTTTAAATTATTTTTTATGCTCATTCCATTTGTGTTATTTTGCAAGTCAAACATTATTACTTTCCTTGGCATAGACTCATTGCTTTTAAATTTATTTTTGTTTTATATTCATAGGTAGTCATGAATTATTCTAATTTATTGATGCACACATTAGTAATTTGAGTTGATCTCTCATTGTTTTGAGAATAGTTCTCCTTTAAATTTCATATATTAGAAGTTCAATGTTTTCTTAGTATGGGAACTACTACCTTCTAGATTAGATTTGCTTTCAAGTCTTTCACTTTCTAGTCATTACAATAGATTTACTTTCATGTTGATAATATAGACTTACTTTCATGGTGATAAAGATAGATTTACTTTCATGTCCTTGAGAATAAATTTATTTTCATGTCAATAGGTAAGTTTGCTTTCATGTCAATTTTCATTTGAATTTCATAGATTAAATATTTATTTCCAAGTTATAAATTTAAGACTTCAAAAAAAAAAAAAGTGTGTACCATGGAAAATTTTAGGGGCTAATATTCGTAGGTGGGCTAATTTTTCATGATTTGTCCATAAAAAAATTCGCCAATTTCTGTTTTTTGTAAAAAATAATTCGCCCAAATTTTACAATATAGAATTATTTTGCCTTAAAAATCTCAAATGTTATATAAATAGTATATATAAAATCTTATAAATTTGAATAATTTTAAAAATACACCAATAAACATTTTATAGTTTGCATATTATGGACTAGTGAGATTCGGCAGTGTTTTAAACTTCAAGATAATTTTCCATCTTTAAAATTTTCTTTGGTGCATACTCATTTTAGACATTTTTCATGAATAATTTTTATTTCGATCTTGGAATTTCTTTCAATAGATTAGAATTGAAGTTTATTCTAGCATATATTGTGCAAGTATACTTTGCAAGTTCATGAACCTTGGGTTTTTGACAATTTAATGACAAGTAATTTAATGACAGTTAAATTAGCGTGAATTATACATAGAGTTAACACTGATCTAGAATTCCTTTTTTAAGATTCGATCTTATTTTTAGTTGCATTCATTTTAGATGCATAGTTAAAATTCATGTCGAAAAACATTTAGATGTATAAATTTCAATCATTTTTTGTACTATAAGAGTTTCAACACCAATCCATTTATGGAAAGGAGATATAGAATGATGACCAAACATTTCTTGAATGGCAAGGATACATTGAAGATTGGTTTTGAAAAGTGACAAGCCATGACATTGTTCTATTCTTCGACAAATCCTAGCACCAAATTCAAATGTGCAAAGGTTTCTCATACCCTTGCAAGCATTTAAGTATGTTTTCAAAAAGTTGGATGTGAGCATACTAGAGATCTTGATTTGTAAATGGCTAAATTGGAAATACTCTACTTGAAAAATAAAAATAAACTTTTCTTTTTCAAAGTAGAGTAGGATAGAATAGGAAAATAAAACCAAACTTGGTAAGATTTTGCCCGGAATTTTAGGCTTTTTTTTTTAAGTTTGATCTCATTATTTTTTGGAAATTCTCCTTAGGTGGTCTTTGTAAGAACCACCATATTCCACTAATGGGTGGCGAAATAACTATAAGAAAAGGGATGTTTGTGAAGAAGGAAAAAAAGTGGAGTTTAGAGAGCTAAAAAGTCGAGTTTTAGATCAATTCTTCTTACTTTGTTTTTAAATTCCAAATGTATAAAAAGAATTGACAAAACTCCGGTATGCTCTCTTGTTGCATACTTGTTGTGACCTGGAAGATCGGAAAAGAAAATTGGATGATTAGCTTTCAAATTTTTGCAATAATAGATACGATGAAAATAGATAGGAGATTTAAGTAAACTATTACCTCTAAAAAAAAATTCTTAATTTTTTATCTCCAATTTATTTTTGTTTCAAAATTTGGTAATATAATTTTTTTCTTTATTAAAAGAAATAAAACCATTAGATTTTTTCTCACAAATTTTAAAGTATCTTGTTCTTTTTTTTTAATTAAAAAACACGAAATTTAAAATAAATTTAAAAAATAAAATATTAACAACCAAACACATCAAACAAAAATAAAAAACATAAAAAAAACAATTAAAAACAAAACATTTAAAAAACAAAATAAAATAATTAAAAAACACAAACAAAACGTAATAAGACAAAACAAAATAAAATGAAATACAATAACAAACACATTAAAAAAAACAAATAAAACAAAAACATAAAAAAATAATAAAAACAACAAACAATAAAAAATAAACATAAAAAGAATAATAATAATAATAATAACAAAAACATTTAACAAAACAAAACTTACAAAAAGAACAAAACCAACAAAAACCGGCATAAAAGAAAATCATGCTTTTTAAAAAACCCATGCCACATACAAAACATGGCATATAAAAATTAAAACGCGGAGAGTTAAATGGACAGCAGATAAAAACTGAAGTTGAGTTCCAATCCATGTTCTACGCTTCGGCCTTCAAAGAAACCTGCAATAAAGCTTATTATCCTAACCAGTTGATATTTTTTATATAATGGTTTCAGATTTGTAGAATAACCAAGTCGGGCGTCGAATTTGTTAGAGAGATCCATTTTTTGGGCAAAAAGAGTAGTTTAGAACAGGTAAATACTTCATGGTTTCCTTTCCTTGTTGATTTAACATGTTGGCCCAAAAATCGCTTGTCGTTCATTATTTTTTTGCAAAGATCTCAGATCCAATACCATTGTTTCGCCATTTTGTCATGCCATTTGTATTTGGTCGCATGGTTAAGTTTTAAAAACTTAAATAATTTTTTCTCATTTCCAGTTACATGTATGGTTTGTGGCTCAGTGGTAATTATTTGAAATTGTATGAAAGGTTAGTTATTGTTTGAATCTGTTGGAGGTTTTTTTAATTAACAATTCAACATTTTGACAATTTTCACTAACCTTGCAATAAATTAGTCAAATTGTTGCTTCGCAGTGGAAGTCAGGATGGACCCACGTGGCAATAGGCATTGATCTGCCCCGCTTATGTCATTGCCCAGTCACAATGCTAACTCATCAGTCCATGTCAACACTTTTCCCATCTCATCTTTCCAACTCATCAACATCATCATGTGCACGTGGCACCCAACTACAGAGTTGCCACATGGCACTCACTGATTTTGCCACAAAGGCACCTTTTGCACTTCATTTTCATTGTGTTTTTTTAACTTCAAACAATCATAACTTTCTCATATAACATTTTTTTAAGGGCGATTCAAGAGGTGTTGGAAATATCTCGACGTACTTTCTACACGATAAGGATAGTTTTCATTATCATTTGATACGATAAAAAAATAGTATTTTTTTAGGTTTTGCGGCAATTGGAGTTGTAAAACACCATCAAATCATTAAAATCGTGTTTGCGATATAGATTTTCTTTAGCATAGTTTTTAATCACTAAAATTATATATCAAACGAATAAATTATCAACAAAATACTAACGAGTTGTCCAAGATACCACTTGTTGACGGGTAAAAGTGCATTTCACTTTTATTTGTATTCTTTTAGTTGTTTTATTAGCACTATTTATGAATTTGGCTTCATATATGTCATATGAAGAGGAGCGGTCACCTCTCTCCTTTGAAATATTATGTTTGTGTGAAGATTAGTGCTAAGGATTTAGAGGTTCACAGATGATCAAAGAAGATCAAATTATGTACGAGTGGTTCTCAAGGGCCAATTTTGTTTTTAAGAAGATCATGAAGAAGTCAAGTGTATATTAAATTTCATCCATAATTCTATTGTACTCATTCATTTCCCTCTTTCTAAGCTCACAGTCCATTCATGAATTTATATCTTCCTATTACTAGATCATAACTTCAAAATCATTTTTTCCTTCACACTTTCATGCCTCACTTGTTCATCCTAACCCATGAATAAAGTGATTCATCTCACAATATTGAGTTACCTCATTTCCCTCTTCATTTTTTCTAAATAAATCTTGCTTGATAAGTGAAAATATTTCATCTATGGTCACTCTACATTATTACTTTATACTGAATGATGGGGGATTCATTAATGCCTCCCTTCTAACATGTATTGACCAATCGACTTTAGCACATTATATGGGTTTATGACTAGGTTTCGTTTTAGTACCTTGAGGCTTGCATGCTTTAACTTAATAGAAATTTCTCTTGCCAATAAGCACGGAGAATATATCAATTTCCCTTGCATTAGAGGGAAATTTCGGCCTAAAAAGTTCCCATGAAATTTTCATGTACATAATATGTATAAACCAATCAAAATACTTTAAATTTAAGAAAAGGTACATGTAAATATTTTGGAGGAAAAACAAAAAAAAAAAAACTACCTTTTTTTAATTTTATTTTTGTTTATATCCTTATAGATTTACACAAATTTCAAGGGTAGACACTCATTGGATGTGGAATTAAATTACGCATCCAACGAGTACCATTATACTGTACTTTTAAGAAGATCCACATCGATAAAATTTGAAAATACATTAAAAAAACATGTTCAACACATTGAAGATACATTAAAAATAACATCTTTTCTTAATGTATCTTCACGTTTTTAATGTATCTTTAAATTTTGTCAATGTGGGTCTTCAACATGTTTTTAAATGTATCTTCAAATTTTATCAATGTGGGTCTTCTCAAAAGTATGCATAATGGGTACTCATTGGATGTGGAATTAAATCAACATCTAACGAGTGTCTACACTTGAAATTTGAAATAACATATACAAAAATAAGCCAAAAATACAATGAAAAAAATAATAATTTTCTTCTTTTCCTCAAAATTCATAACTATTATTTTATTATTTTTCTATTATTTTATTATTTTTTTCCTTAGGAAGTAGCACCCCAGGCTAAAATTTCCCTTAATGTTCGTTGGATATTCTAGGTGAGTCAACTTCAACTCATCTATTCGTGCCTAGTAAGATGTACTTAAGCATATTGACTCTCATTGATATTAATGGTGAGTAGTCTCGTTGATGCGAAATGTCACAGAAATAAATCGAGATATTTGCACAATAATAGATAGTGTGTTCCTTTTTATGAGCTCTCAATCGAAATCTTCATATTAATCTACTTAGATTCAACTCAAAATACATATGAAGAGTTAACCAAAACAATAAACAAAATACTTAATTATAACAAAACGGAAAATTCTGAAATTCAAACCATTTGGGTTGAATATTACAAATGTTGGCCTCTTGGCTCTCGATATTTTTCAAAACTCTCACACCATTTCTCTCTATCTCTCTTTGTCCTATTCCATTCTTTATGTATCTCATCCTCACACAAACCTCATGTTTGCTCGCAGTTGTGGATTAATTCCAATCCACAGTTTTCCTCCACAACTATCTCAACCAAACTCTAAAATAGATTTATCCCTTTTTTTTACTCAACTAAGTTCCATTTAAGGAATTCATAATCCCTAAACTATCGCCACAACTCAACTCCAACTCATATTCTCAATTAATTAAGAGAATATTTACAAATAAATCTCACACTCACATTTTTCCTCTCAATTTATTTTTTAAAATGTACATAATTTATAAAATAATTACAAAAATCATCACCCCTAAATCACAAATAAATAATGAAAATTTTTTCATGATGTTCCACCGCATCGGACTCCCCATGTAGAAAAGTTTCCATAGACTCTGCGTCTATGAGGCCATCACTTTTGCAGCAACAATGTAATGACACAAGTCTCGATAAGTTGCTCCCTCCGAGGATTTCAAACTATGTTTTGTCGCGGGTCTTTTGTAAAGTAGATCCATTTTGTATTTTTGCACGGAATTCCCATAATAGTTTTCATAATACTATTGAATGTAACTCTCGCTTTTCCATACCACATTATCTTTATTTCGGGAATTACAAACTTGTATAGAATCACTGATACCCATTCTTTTGGTCTCCAAACTACGAAAGAATCTGTTGGATGTACATCGGCATCACTCATTCTATCAATGGATTCCATCGACTTCTCCAACAATTTATTTTGCCAATTCATTTTCCGGAGTAATTCCTCTTTTATAATGCTTGGTCTCCAATTGTATTTGAACACTCAACTTCACAGAAATGAATAATAATCAATAATTTCTCCTTGATCATTCAACTATAGTCATTGATTTCTCCTATAGTAAAAAATTTCTCATCAAATCTTGTACTTGAAACCTGTTAATTGTTAGTTTTTAAAAAGATAAGACCTTTAAGGCCTCTTTTGATGCTTGAAGCACCAAATCTCTCATCATAGACTTTCTGAACCAGCGGATCCACCATTTTTGAATTGCGCATTTGCTTTCATCTTTCGTACATTGGATCAATACTTTTGTTTCCATTATGTCTCTAAGGACATAAATTTCTTGCTTCTCCACAGTCTTTCATCTCATCTCCAAATACTTTACGCTCAATTCACTACGATTTTGACATCATATTTATTAATGTTGCCTTGTGTATCTACGACCACATTATTATTTGAAAATTAAAAAATTCACTCAACTCTATAAATGTTAGAAACATTTTGTGAACCCTATCATGCATAATGCTTGTAATCTCTCTCTTTGTATCGGTTCTCGGTTTTCATCTCTCCTTCGAGTTCCTTTGAGCCTCGTTCCAAGAACTCTGTTCCATGTGAAATCTTTCTGACATTTCATCACAACCTTCATTTCGAGTTTCATTCTTCCTTACAGCAATCCTCACGAGTTATCATGTTTTACGCTGTCATCACATTGAAAAATTCTATCATCAATTTCATTAAAAAAATTCATTTGTTTACCTCCTTGGAATATCACTACGGTACTTTCATTATGCTTCTGTCCCCAGCAACTTCAGGCGGCTATCCTACACCAAACAAGAATTCATCTGTGAATTCTTTATAGCCAAACAATCGGTACCTTCCTCCTTTGAAAGGCATTCTCCATCATACTTCACCTCAAGAGTTTCATTCATCTCTTTGGCCAGTTTCACAGATTTTTCCATCATCTTGCACATCACGCAAACATACACAAACTATGAGATTTAAAAATACAGGCTTCATAGCCTCATATGCTTCTCTTGTCAACATATCTTCAAATTCTTCGAACTATTTCAATAGTCCATGAGATCTTTCTCATTGATCTCTTCACCCAAATTTTCCACCATGCTGCGGGTCACAAATGGAAACTTCCATTTTCAACTCGACCTCTCTAAGTTCTTCACATCTCAATTGCACACTCATCATCTGCTCGACTTCCTTAGCTCATACCCTTGACCTATGTGTTTGTTGTTCCCTCTTTGTGTGTAATCTCTGCCATTTCACTTTCTTCCTTATGGTCCAACCATCTCTTCGGTCTTTATTTCTGCGCAAATTCCATCGATAACTCAATATGGTGACCCAACTTGACTTTCTTTCTCCCTCTCCTGCTCTTCATCGGTCAATTGTATATGTTCCATTGCCTTGGCATTTTCTTCTTTCTTTGGTTGAGGTATTTCTCAAAACCTGCGGAAATGACTATCAACGGTCATCTTATCCTCCTTTGTGAACTACATCTGTTCACTTATGGATTTCATTCAAATTCCCTTTTAAATGACCTCCATACTTTCAAGCCAACAATATGACTCTCTTCTGACACTTGGTATCTTTCGTTCTCTTGTCTTAGAATAATTTCTGACGAATTTATTGCTCTCTTTCTTTGTAAAACATTAATGGAGGTGTTTCATGTGTTACGATGACCGACTCTTTGGGTGTCGGGAGCTCTGCCAAATCATGCACCCAATTACATTTCAAACCTTTGACTTGATTTAAGACTCTTTGACTCCATCCTTGACATCAACTCTTCATCTTGGATGAAAAATGCACACCTTTATACGATAACTCAATGGTTTAACTTGACTCGAAGTTATACAAATTTCTTCATTGACCTTAACATCTTATGTGACTTCAAAGCTTGACCCAATATTTACAATAGTGGATATTTTGACTCTAATTCAAGTTATACGGTATACCAATGAACATCCACCCTTAATAAATTCTCATGATGTAAAATCCTTAGGTTATTGATTCTCTCTCACTCCATTCTTAAACATAGCATAAGTCCTTCAATTTAATATCATATCTCATTGTCACATATAAGTATTTTAAATCAAATGCAAATCAAAAGCTTTTTCCAAAGATCTGTTTTATGGGTGAAAATAAAATAAAAACCGTTTAATTTTCAACATTTAAGATACCTCTTGCAAAAAATTTCCATGCCTTATGCTTCCTTCAACAAACCTTTTCTTTGCAATTTCAGGCTCTCCAGTTCCACTATCTTGTGTAAATTTCTTATCCTTTGTGAATATTTGCATTCCCTTCATACCATAACCTCTTCAACACGCTCATCATCTGGTCTGAGACATTTTTCCTACACTTCCATGCAACTCCTTCTTTAGGTGACGGTTCTCATACAACATCGTCTCTCTCTTCGGTGCTCAAAAAAAAATTCTCCCATAGGAAATTGCCAAATTTTTCTTTTAACATGGTGTCATCAACATATTTCTCTAGTCACAACAAACACAAACCACACTCGAGCCATATTTGCACATCAATTTCCCGAGATAGTTCCAATTCCATTCCTTAAAATTTGGATTTATTTCATTCTTTCATAACATGTACAAACAAATTAACTCAAGTATGGCAAGGGGAATTAAATCATCCAATTTTTAAAGAACACCTTTAATCAATGAATATTGATTCATTCAATGAACATTTACCTTGGGTCTCTTTGATTTCTCCACACAACCAACATAACCCTCGATCATCATAAGTCTTCACGTATTTCCAATACGATTTCTCATACCATCGTGCTTAGTGAATTCTACGGGGTATAAAACTGCGACAAAATCTTTACCCATAGATTTTACAATTGTAATACTTCGATGGTTAGTGCTTCTCCTCTTCATTTTCTTTCAATTCTATAGCATGGTTCCTACGGTAGCCCCGAGGGAACGAGTCTATAGCGAGCCCTTTCTTTAGGTGTTGTCTTCTTCCTTCTTAGGAGAAGAACCCAAGACCCCATTCGATAGTTCAGAACCCACCGTTCATTGTTTGTCCTACATCTACACTAGAAACAAAATTTGAAAAAAATTCCTTCTGCAATGTTGCGGCGGTTACTTCTTCATTTACGTAGCCTCACAAACTTCCTTCTCATTGTCGACCTCATATTCTATCTTCTCATCCAATTCCCCATTACGAAGAAACTTCCCGCGATGCCCGCAAATCCACTTATCTCTCAAATGCTCGATTTGGACAGTTTCCATAAAACTTCTCCGGAGTTTACCAATTAGTATGAACTTGTACTCGTCTTGTTTTCCAATGGGAACATCCACTTATGTTGTCCATATGTCTCCTTCATACCTTCGAAGAGGAAAAGTTGCCTTTGGGTTCCATGATCCAAGCCATGGGGCATCCCCAACAACATGAAATTGTTGGCCGAATTTGCATTGTCTTTTAAGGACAAATTTTACTATAACTACCAAGTCCCAGCAGTCTATAGGTAAACTCAACACGAATCACCTTGTATTGCAATTTCACATCCATCTTCACGAGCTTGTTTTCCTAAGCAAAAACACTTGATTCTTGAAGACGGCCCTCTACGCTCGGCCCGACACATAGCGAGACATCTCGGATCTTTGCATACCAGGCGCAGAAGAGAATGATGGAAATCAACAACATTGAAGTGTCATCTATAAATAGTTTGATTAATTTCTGATCTATTGAGAAGCTTATGCCTTTACATATTGCACGATCGTTTTCTACATTGCAAATATTTCACAAGCATTTCTCACAAGGTCACATGCCGATATCGATGTTGGTTGGAAATATTTTCTAATTCAAGTTATTGTAGAAATCCGCTCCCATTTTCTAACTTGGCCTCTACGGTGTCTCAATCGGTCATTCACCCATGGATTCCATGTTTGCATTCACATTCACGTATGTGACAGCACACTTTTCACTCCACACATTGATACGATTATGCTCCCATCATTTGCGTTAGGTACACGATTAGATTACCATCTGCATTGTCTCTAATTCTGCACATTCGCCTTCACATTCCGACTATTCAATCCGCTTACCATCTAGTCCTCAAAAAATTCAGCAACACATCGATAGCTTAGGTATACACATGTATTATACCCTTAAATCAACTTGTTGGTTGTATTAATTCAGCAAGTTGCTCGATTAATAGAAGCAAAATGGTGATTCTCACTAATCAACGCAACCAATTGTTGCTTACTATGCCGCCCGGGGCCCGAAGGGTGAAGCCATGGGAATTTAATTGGATGGTCGGCTCCACACCACGGGTGTTCCCAGTGCACAAATAGGTGATACCTCCAACGCCCAAAAATTCCTTTCAAGACGATACTAATTTACCACATGGTATCCAAGGATGAAGTGAGAGGTGGATGAACGATGTTATATGTTAACATTACATAATTGTAGTATTCTCAACGAGCCAACATCCTTCGACAACATGATTTTCTTCACAATAGAATTCTTCACAACGAGCGTTCACCACGATAAGACGGGGTTTACACACACCAATAACACAACAACGTTCATCTTTGTAGCAGTTTCAATGCGCCACAATAATTTACATAATTCAATTGATTCTCTCCCACGCTGCGATACCAAAATGATGCGGGAGCATACGAAATAAATTAGATACTTATATGATAACAAATAGCATGTTCCCTTTTTTGTGAACTCTTAATTGAAATCTTCATATTAATCTACTTAGATTCAACTCAAAATACATATGAATAGTTAGCAAAACGATAAACAAAATACTTGCTTATAACAAAACGGGAAAATTACAAATTCAAACCATTTAGGTTGAATATTACAATTATTTGCCTCTCGGCTCTCGGCCTTTTTCAAACTCTCACACCATTTCTCTCTATCTCTCCCTGTCCTATTCCATTCTCTGTGTCTCTCCATCCTCACACAAACCTCATATTTATACATAATTATGGATTAATTCCAATCCATGATATCCTTCCCTGCAACTATCTCAACCAAACTCCTAAAACAGATTTATCCCTTTTGACTCAACTAAGTTACATTTAAAAATTCATAATCCCTAAACTATCTATACAACTCAACTCCAACTCATATTCTCGATTAATTAAGAGAATATTTACAATAAATCTCACACTCACATTTTCTCTCAATTTGTTTTTAAAATGTATATAATTTATAAAATAATTACAAAAATTGTCACCCCCTAAATCACACAAATAAATAATGAAAAATTTTGCTTGATGCTCTTGCATCACTCTTGTTTGTTAACAACATTTATTAGTAGTTTGTAATGTAACAATTTCTTTCTATGTTCGACATAAAAAAAAACTATTCACTTAGATAAGAATTATGCCACGATGCGGATATAAATGAGAAAACGATATGATTTAGGTAGATTGTAGTAGTGTTCTAATAAATTAAGATTCAATTTCGGTGTCCAATAGCGGTAGCATTAATTCTAGCAATAAAGAGGCACAAAGATTCCACTTTCATATTTCATCCACTATTCATGCAACCAAAGAAGAAGAAGCATATCAAATTATTTCACTTCACATTCCATGATCAAATGAGTAACAACCAAGATATCACAAATGCATAGCTTATCAACTTTTTAGGTAGGTAAAGTATGTTGTTTTCTAATCTTTAATAATTAATTCCTTGAATGCTAAAAAAGATATGCATTTTTAAATTTTCTCATGTGACATTGCTTTCCCAATTTCAAAAGACAAAAACACCTTCGATTGGGGGGATACTCATTACCATTTTTTCCATAACCTCATACATTCTTGAACAACATGCTTCTCCCAATTGAATGTTGTTGTTATTTTTGGTTCTATAAAGATGGATATGTTTTTATAAAATATTTAAAATTATGAGCAAGGATTGATTGATATGTACATATATTCATTTTGAATACATTTTAAGTATTCTTTGTTGCTGTGAAGAATAATATTAAAAAAAAAAGTGTCTCTCTGAAAAGAACCAACACTTAATAGTTATGGTTGTCAGAGAAGAACCAATCAAGGTTACCACTTAGATATATTTGGGATAAATAATACTTTTCAAAGATGTAAGTCTTGAGAAAATGTATCTCAAATAACAAAATGACTTGTTGACTAATCTTCAAGGCTACGAAGAAAAGAGAAAAACGCTATTGAAAATGAATTTAAAAATCAATGCCAAATTTGCATGAGGACATACATGACATCTTGATTAACAGGGGGAATGTTGAGTCTCCAAATGTCATTCCTTTCACCCTATTTTCTTTCACTTTGCTTCATAATTTACCATATTCCATAGCTCCATAACCATGCACTAAGATCATATTCATAATTAAATATGGGTTTAGACACATTATTTTCCAATACATTTATTTTGGTATTTTGGTGAACTTATGGTTAAATATTAGAAAAATAACATGTATTCTGTATTTATAAAAGTTGGATGAGTTTTGTGATGTGTGTAGGCATATTTGAATATTCCAAGATAGTCATATTTGGCCTGCGAGGCTCAGGATTCAATTTCCTCTTCAAACTCTTAAAGATTTGAGGAAGGTTTGAATCATTGGTCAAAGCACATTTCATGGAGAAATATCATGAAAATTTTCATAAGTGTCTCCTATAAAATCTAGGAGATATTTGTGAGAGGATGTGAAGAGACTCTAATTGTTAGACAATTTTAACACCTAGTTGTAACGACATGAGATATTTCTAGATATATGAGAGATTTTTAGATTTCTACATTTATGAATTAGTTATCTTAGTTTTTGTATAAATATGAGTGCATTCACCTCTCGAAATATGTCGAAATTTTAGGAGCTATGTCACGCTTCAATGTAAATTTTTGGATGTTAAGGATTGACACTATTCTTTTGATTGATGTAATGAATACCATTGTAGTTCACTTTGATGTGGTTGGTGTTTGATCAATATTTTTCTCAACTTTACACCTCTCATGCACTTTAGAATTCCCACCTAATGGGTATGAGATGCATTTTAATATTTAATTTTCTTTAAGATGTATTAGATTTTTTTGTGATTCATGTTAAATATTTTAATTAGATGCATTGTTTACCATTCTTTTATGCTCATTCTATTTGTGTTTGTTTTCGGGTCAAGTGTTATTTCTTTCATGTCATAGACTCATTTATATTCAATTTATTTGCTTGTATATTCATAGATAGTCATGAATTATTCTAATTTGACAATCCACACATTGGTAATTTCAATTGATCTCTCAATTCTTTCAAAATAAAGTCACCTTTAAATTTCATAGGTTAAAATTCAATTCTTTCTTAGTATAGGATTTGTTGCTTTCTAGATTAAATTTATTTTCAAGTCCTTACTTTCGAGTCATTAGAATAGATTTACTTTCCTATTGATAAGATAGACTTACTTTCATGTCATTATAATATATTTATTTTCATGTCAATAGAGGATGGTTTGCTTTCATCAATTGTAAATTCAATTTCATAGATTAAAATATTTCTTTCCAAGTTAAGATTTGAGACTTTTTGAGAAATAAAGTGTGTGCATACTCATCTTAGAAATTTTTAATGAATAAGTTTTGTTTTCAGTACTTGAAATTTATTTCAATGAATTAGAATTGAAATTTGATTCTTATCATATATTGTGAAAGTATATGCAAGTTCACGAACCTCGAGTTTGACAATTTAATGAAAAATAATCTAAGTAAGATTAAACTACGCAACACATGTTAAGACACGAATACATGTGGAATACCTTTTCTGACTACCACTCACTTCAACACTCTCTCCTAGAAAGGAATGGTTCTCCACCACCCCAGTTGTCTCGATACTTCCACAAATTTTCTTTTCACTAGAGGCTTGGTGAGAACATTTTCCATAACTCCTGCGAAAATGTCACGCAATCTCATAGCACCCCTGTAGACCCTATCTCGATGGTGATATGTAGTCTCGATATTCTTGGAATTATCACGAAGCACGGGATTTTCGAAGGGCTTAATGTGGCACTAATTATCGTGTTGTTCCACCATTGGTGGAATCTTCAAATAAAATGTCACAAGCATCTTGTTAAACCACACTTTCTCACAAATCGCCATACATGTTGTCATATACTTTGCCTCCATTGAACTAAGTGCCGATGGTGTTGCTTCTTGTTGAACCATGAGATCAGAGTTGATCCCAAGCTAAAACAACATGCATTTGTGGTATTTCTATCCACTACACTCCCTTCCCAATCAAAATATGTGTGCCTTATGACTTCACTCTCTCTAGCTTTGACATAACTTAGTACAAAGTCTATTTTGCCATGCATGTATCTTAGCACATGTTTGGCAGGCGACATAATGAACTTGTCTCTCAACATCGCCATGAAGCTGGTTGAGTGTGTTCATAGAAAAACATATATACGGGTAGTGTTGACCGGATCATCATGATTTAGAAGCATCGACCCGCCCCAAAATAAAATCGGTTTTAGGGCTACTTCTAGAAAAGACATAATAGGAGTCATTGAGAGGACACATTTTTTTTTCGGTTTTATGTAAATGTTAATTAAATTTAAGCCTCTATAATGCACGTGATGGTAGAGAAGAGATTAATCTATATTTAGGATTGGTTTATGTTTATAATCTTCCTTTAGTTGTGGATAACGGTAGCTAGTGTAATATAATAATCGAGTCGATAGAAGGTCCCAATATGATGGCGGAAACGAGCTTTGAGAAGTTGTTCCATGTGCTTTCATTTGTTTCAAATACAAATATTGTTTGTGTTTTCATTAGTGCATAAGTTACATTTCCTTTTTATGCTTATTGTTTTCCCTGGACATTATATTTGTGAGCCATGAGAATAATATTGTTTGCGAGCCAAGTCGGTGGCATACATTTGGATTATGAATTAATTTCATTGTAGGGGAAATATAATACCACTAAGGAAATAAGGATTGGGTCTTTGTGTAAGTTCATGAAAAAGAAATAGGTTCGTTAGAGGCATTTGAAAAAAAGAAAGAGTCAAGGTCTACATGGTCATGCCTGATTCAAAGTAGATTTGGGAAGGAGTCGGTGCGCAACTGACTCGGGTGGGACCTAGTCAATTGGTCGAGTCTTGGACTAGTTAGCTATACGGGTAGGTAATGGCCAACACGACCCAATCTAAGACTCATGGTCGTGTCATGAGTGGTGAGTATTGGTGAAATGATCCATGATGGAATTGATTCGACACGACTACCATTTTAGAATATATTAGGCCATGAGGTTAGAAGGTTCTTTACTATCGGCCTTGAGGAAATTTTTGGGTTTCGAGAGGGAGTTTTTGTTTTTAGGCCATTAGATAAAATTTGTGGGCCCATAAACCACGAGTGCTGAAACTTGGGCCATTAGAGGTAAAAAATTATGTAGACCCAAAAGCGATATGAATCACATCAAGTAACCTAACAACTTCCTATATAGTGTGTGATCCACTAATTCACCTTCGGAAGTTCTCATCTTCTTAGGGTTAGTGATCATTAGTGTAGCCATGGGTACGCAATACTCCATCTTGAACTTCCTCAATATCTCAATTTCATACTTTCCTGTCCAGAAAATGTCTCCTTCTTGTTGTCCACCTCCAATCGAAAAGTAATGCATCAAGCCGATGTTCTTCATAGTGAATTTTTGAATCAAGATCCTTGTTACACATCCCCATGAGCTCTTCTAATCTTGTCAAAAATAGATCACCCACATACACAATACCATGATGGTTGGTTCACCTAAATGAGCATAAATTATAATTTTGGATCTACCTCACTCTTATTGAAGCCCAAACGAGAAGATATCCATTGATCTTGGCATAACATGCACTTAAAGCATGTTATATCTCACAAAGGGACCTCTTGATCTAAAACATGAGACTCTCTCCCTTGCCTCAAAACACTAAGGCTACTCAATATACACTTCTTCTTAAATCACTCTATTTAGAAATCATTCTTCACGTCCATATTTTGTATCCTCCACCTAGTTGTTGAAACAATCGACATAACTGCTCTAATGAATGCATGTCTGGGAACTAACGTGAATTTCTCTTCACATAATGCACTCCCTCCTTCTTGGTGAGCCATCTTTCTATGAACCTCACTTTATACTTCCTACGATACTTCCATCGGCTACATGTTATATCTTATTGATCCATCGGTATTTCACGGACTTTCCCTCCGGTCTTGACACGTTTGTCCCATATGATTGCTCATGATGGAGCTATACTCCTCTGTCATGGCATCCCTCCGGGACTACTCACCTATAACCTCCTCAAATTTGAAGGCTCGGAGACTCGTTGACACTGCTACGACGATTGCAAATATTTGAAAAATATCTTCGATAGTATGCTCTGCCTAAAAGTGTTTCTAGGGCCTCACATTCTTCTCAACATATCTTGTGGTATAATTGGCACGTATCATCTTCCTCTAGTAGATCTCAGGAATATCTAAATCATACTCTAGATATGATCGGTGTCCCTATTTTCGGTGCTACTAGTCCCTACTCGGACTTAGGAGCCTCTCACTCTCAATCTCCTACCATTGTTGTCTCTTTCCAATGAGATCTCCACGAGGGTCCTTCCCTCATCAAGTTGTAACTTTGACTCAAGACCACACCTTTGTCCTAAAATTTAGGCTCGATATTTCTTTGAGACCTCACTTTAGCGAGAAAAATATGCACCCTCTCAAATAAGGGCTCCAACTTAGTATTCTTCTCTATAGGAACATGGACACAAATTGGGCTACCAATATACAAAAATGACTAATCTTGTAAACGGCACCTCGGGGAATCATGTCTTCTAACACCCTTTGAGGACTCTTTTTTTAACGCACGTACACGATGTATTGCGAGGCCTCCACCATAAAAACATAGAAACTCCTAATCATAGATCATTTCCCCCTTTGCCTCCGCAGTGGTCCCCTATTTTTCCTGCGGAGGATTGTTCTTCACTTTGCCATGGGAGGGAAATAATTTTGCGACCAGGGATCGACATCACTCTACACTTGTCATGAGTGGAGAGAAGGAAAGCACGGGAGTAGCTATGATGCTTGCCAAGTTGATTCTGACCCACCTTCATTACGGAGCTTGAGGTGGAAGGAGATTTTCGGGAGTTTCCTTGTTGGGAGGTGGCTAATTTTTTGGGTGATTGCTTGGGGATGGAGGATCCACATAGAGGGAGATGTTCCTCATTATATTCCGGACTCCATGCCTTGAGTGGAGCTCTTCAATCCGTGCTCTAACTGGGTAGATTGGAGAGAGGTGATGAGTAGGTATACGGTGATGGGACGACTTACCGACCCTTGAGATACGGTAGCATGGGTCATGGTCTTCGCCTCTTAGAGCATCGGTCCTTAGTCGGTCGGTCGTAGTCCAAGCCATGGGACTTCGGCTATTATTGACAAAGGAGTGGCGATGGGATCCGAAAGGATTGTTGGTTAGCCGGTATCGTGAGAGATTAGTATGGGATCCTGGCATTGAGAGATTCCTTCATATCGGGATGATGCGAAGGCGGGAAGAATCGGTGGCACATTTTGTAGTATCGGTGGGGAGCATCGGCTAGAGGAGCTTGTTCGAGGGCATTCGGACAAGCAAATTTTTTTTTTTGCGGATGAAGAGATTTGCTACTTGGGAGAGTGAAAAGATACGGCGGCATCCATCACTACGATTGCTTGGGGTCAAGCAACATTTTGTCGAGAAATTTGTAATATTCCCAATTAAGAAAAGCTAATTGGAATATTAATTCAACCAAATTTTCCGCCTCTAGTTAATTATAAGAGACGGCGGGTAGATCGGGGCTCACTCAAGTGTGTGGGAACAAACACGCGGTGAGTTGGCGACTCGGGGCGAGAGGGTTGCGGCGGAAAGAAGGAGTCTAGGGTTTGAGGGAGGGAGGCACATATAAAAGGGAAGAAAGCGGGCTTCCTCATTTGGTTTTGCGGTGATGTTTATGAAATTGTCATTGGTCGCTAAGACTTCGGAAGCACGTCGAGTGGTCGGCCGAGTTTACGACAACTGTTCGATTGCACGGTGTCTCACGGCGGAGATCTCATCCTCGACCTGGGGGACTTCGGTCTTTGCTCGGGTGAGGGCGATTTTTGTCTGTCGTTTGGCGAGGAGGATTGAGTGCAGAGCTTGTGTAGAGCGGCGTCGGGGGTGGCGGCGTAGTTGTGTGTGGGAAGACGCGACCCATCTTGTGAGAGCTCTATATTGCCATTTTGGAGGTTTCGGGTGCGGAGGAGGAGCGAGGACGGTCTGAGCCTATTGAGGGCCTAAAGCGACGAGTCTTTTAGTGGATCCTTTTCGGCCGCGACATATTCCGGCACGTAGCGATTTTCCCTAGCCGCTTGCATAGCAGGAGAACCATTGTACCCTTGTTGTTCTAAGAATATCTTTGTCTTGCCTATGCCGGTTTGAGCACTATCATCTGGGCATTTGTTGCGATCACTTATAGTTCTCGGCCATAATAAAATGGCTCGATGATTTCTTTATTTAACGTGTATACGTGCATAGGTTGTTCCTATTATTTTGTGTGTTCTTTGTGATTTGCATCACTAGTTATTTTCCTTGAAGACGTTCCATTGTTGTACCATTAGTTGTGTTTGCCTTTCCTCTATGGACGGTACGGTGAGGGGGCGGTGGCCTCCAAATCTCATCCCCACTCTTTGAAAGGTGAAATATCACGGTAAATGCCCCTCCGGTCCATCTACTGGTTTTAGAGTTGACTTTGTTTTAGGTATATCCTTGTAAACGGGATATTACACACCCTTGGTTTTTTAGGTTTATTTAAATAGTTGAAAAAAAAAATATTACATGAACATGTGTCTACAAAATGCAATTGAATTATTACTTTCCAACTTCGAAAAATAATAAAAAATATAATTTAAAATGAAAAAATATTTGTTTCATATGCATAACTTCTCTTCGTGTACATCATGCTCATATATATATATATATATATATATATATATATAAGTTATGCTACATTAACACACGCATACATCTTAATATGTGTGAAAATTTGCGAGGACAAACATTTTATTTAATGGAAAATTGACAAATTATATGACATTAAAAAAATTGCAAAGAAATGTCACTAGGACAACATCATAATTCTCACAAAATGTATTTTTACTCCAAATCGAAATTCACAATACTTACATGAATTTTGAAGGCTGGTCGATAAAAGAGTAAAATTTTGAATTTTTATTTGCCACATTTGGCCCAAAAGTATAGCTTGAAGTCTTCAGCCATTCACCCTAATGGGCTAGTCCATGACATAATATTGCTTGAGAAACTCGTTTGCCTTTGGAAAATGTGATATAGAATGCATTGAAGAATGAAATAGTAATATTGTTGTGAGGGCATCAAAGTTATCAAAGTTATCAAATTTAAATTATTGTGATAGTTTTTCATGTCGAAAAAACTTTACAACTAAGATGTCTAACATCTCATGATATTAGTGGTATTTATAGCATACACTTTGCTTGCGTAAACTATTTATCAAAATACAATTTTTATTATTCTGATAACAAGTTGATAATGCTAGGGATATAATCATCTTGGCCACACGAGTCACATAATACATGCCAAATGTAGCTTAGGGTTTCATTATTTGAGAAATATATATATATTCTATGTTTTTAACATTTTCGGTATGCAATCATTGAAATTTGGCCATGGAATTTTGTCAAAACTCTAATTTGATAGATTAAATTATAGTTTTTAATGTAAAAATAGATTTAACACCTTTGAATACCCTTATTACAACCAAACAATGTAATGATAACATACGATATCGAAGGCGATTTCATCAATCCAAAATAAATCTTTCCAAATTTCATGTTAAAAAATATTAATTGTTCTTACATTATTTGGAACAACCAATAAAACCCAATTCATAAAATATTTAAAATACAATTAATTAATTAATTATATAATGTTGCACTTTTTTTTGTCTCTTCTTATCAAGAACAATGTCTACTTTGAATAGGATCATGATGATACATTGAGCAAACAACATTGTGTGACACGTTCCATCATGTAAATTTTGTTTAAATTGGGGATCATACAAATGCATTAAAATTATATTACTTACAAAATAATTTCGAAATGTTACTAGCAATAGTAATTTAGTTATTACTGAGCATCTTATATCAAAAATATCCTACATATGGGTCTTTGAAATATAATCAATATCATCTCAAACTTTACACAATGTTTGTTTATTGGGATTCAGTGATATTTATTGTGATTCCAATGATATGTATTGTCTTCGAAAGTGTGCGTTGATTTTCAAAATGTTAATCCTACATCATGATATACCTTGGTGTATATCTTTAATGTCTTTACAAAACAACTAATTTAATGATCCCATTACCAAACCTAATTTCTTATCATCTTAGTGTATGTCATTTCAAAAACTTTGGCTCAAACCTTGGGGTGTCAATGAGCACCCAACTACAAGACATTTAATGTTTTTATATGTTGGGTTCTATCTCATTAAATTTAAATAAATTAATGGCGCAAACCCCAACATACATAGCATAAAATGCTCTATGGTCAAGTGTTTACTACTAACTCAAAACTTATGATATTGTGAATACAATTAAATGAATTTACAAAGATTTAAATAGTAAATGCTTATTTAATGATCTTCTATTAATAATGAATCTTTGTATTTTATAAAACAAAAATTTTATTTAAATTAAAATTTATTTTAATATATTTTAATTGATAAAATTATTTGAATTTTTATATAAAAAAATTCGGGTTAACACGCTAATATTTGCTACTACCAAATATAAAGCTACAATAAGCGGCATTGATTTGAACGAAAACACTTCAATATAAATTCTTAATGTGACCATGAGGAATATAAGCATATAGGACCATGCTCGATAAAAAGTAATTATTATACAATTCAACCAACCATACAGGGCATTGCCATATCCGATGGTTAGATTATCACATCAACGCAAACCATCATGTCACACTCTTCACTATGTAGCTTTAATGTTTGGACACTAAGATAGCAAATGTCGAGTGAAAAAGTGTTTGTCATGATGCGAGGGTCCCAAAGATAGTTACGGAAAAGCACCTCTTGTCACTCTTGTCATATAATCCAACAGTATGGCGAGGATTTCTATGGTTCAACCTTGGTGAATCAAGCTACGAGGTGGCCTTTGTATTCTAGGAAAGTGAAATGAACCAGAAAGGTCAATTTAAGGGTTTTGTGCTAATTTGTAATCTAGGAAAGTGAGAGAAATGAACTAATAAGGTCAATGGAAGTGGCTATGTGCGATATAAAGAGATCCTTGGAGAGATGCTTCATCTCCGACCATACTTTGGGGGTCTATATAGTAATAAGAAACAACAAATTGGTACATTAATATTGAATTGTACCAAGAAAATTGATTTGATAATAAAACAACATTAAACAAGTCATCATTTATTTGAAAATGAATTTAATTAGAAAGAGCATCCGAATGGCTTTCAATTCAATGTATGGTAGTACGCAATCTCTGAAAACACTATTGTGAATAAAACTCTATCCAAACCTAAAGATTGCAAACAAAATCAAACGAGAGGTGCTTCAGGACTTCTACAAATACACATTGTCTACAATGTGAGTTTTTCACTCTCAAGTTTATGAGTGTTTTATCAAAGGAGCACTCCCACCACTCATCTCCAAAATGAAATGGTACAATAATAGGTTTTCATATGTTGTTTAAGTGAAATAACTACACATTTTCTTGGATTTTAGCCACCAAATTTGCTTGAATAGGACCACTTGTATCCCATCATTGACTTGTACCCAAGGAAAACAATTTCTAGTCTCTTGAACACAAGGTTCTAGAAATTAAAGTTAACATTAATTCATTAAGGGTGAACCCAGTACAATAATTTTTAAAATGTTGACTAGTGAGAGCCTCCTTTTGAGATTGGATCATGTGTTCATTTTTTGTAAAAGCCATTAAAAATATCCCTCAGCTGCATATCCTTTACTAAATTAGCATCAAATATAAAGAACAAAGAGGATTCAACCGGTGACTTGCTTTGAGCGTAAAAACTCAAAAATGGAAGTTAAGCTCGGTAATAAATACTATCATTGATAAGGCGGTAAGATGATTACAAAATGGGAGAGACCATGGCTTAAATACGGCCTTGTGGTGTCTCTTGTGAAGGGCGTGATCTTTGATCATGCTTTTAGCTAATACGGTATCAATGTAATTACATTTAATAATAATTAATAATTTTTATATAACATTGCCTTCCTCTAAAGAAATATGATTTGTCCTCAAAGCATACGTAACGATAGATGTTCTTGACGAAATGCTTTGGTCTCTGACTTCTTCTTATGGTAAATCCTTCCACTTGATTAAGTACTCCTTGATTACAGAGATCGAAACTTCTTTTCTGCGAGTGGATATGATACCTTACGGCTCTAAAAAAACCCTTCCTTCATCATCTAAAAAATGAAGTGTTTTTTGCGTGACTAATGGTCACCAAGTGCCCTTTTTAGGCGGATACATGGAAGACGTGAACATGACTTCTATCTAGAAGGCTTAAACTATATGCAACTTGGTTGATATTTTTTTGATTTGATACGATCCATAGAACTTTGGTGCTAGTTTATTTTTTTCTTTTTTTGTTTCAAGAGCTGTTTTGTATCGTGCCGGAGCTTGACAAATACCACATTCTCCAACTTCAAATTCTCTCTCGATTCTATTTTTGGTCGGCTTTGTTGCTTCATACGTTTTCTTGCATTATTCGAGATTTTCTTTTAGGGTACGGAACGATCTTTTGCGTTCTTCTAGTTGGTTTTAACGAGTTGGTAGATTTATTACGAGCAGCGCTATATATTTCCATTTTGTGGGTCCATATCCATTCAAAGCTTGTAATGGAGGTCATTTTCCTTGACGTATAGTAAGTAGAATTATACCACCATTTAACGAGATGCAACCATTGAACCCACTTATTTTGTTTTTTGTAGCCTAACAATGTAGGTAAGCTTCCAAACATGAACGTGACAACCTCTGTTTGTCCATCTGTTTGAGGTGGTAAAGCGAACTCATGTTTAGGTAGGTTCCTATATCATTGAACAATTCCTTCCAAAAGTACCCTTAAATTTGGCATATTTGTCACTCACTGTTCGGGAACCGTGTAGTTTATAAATATTTTTGAAAAATATCTCGGCGATTTGCTTTGTTCTGCAGATTATTTATCACAATAAAGTGAGCATATTTAGTGAATTTTCAACTACTACAAAGATCTTATCCTTGCCATCGGATACGGAGTAACCCTTTGATGAGAAATCCATTGATATTTCTTCCCATTTACGATTTGGAATATTTAAGGGTGAAGTAATCCAGTGTCATAATATTTTCACTTTTATTTCTTTGACATTTTTTTTTTGAATATCGTGACTCATACCCTTCCAAAAGAATGATTGATGTGCATTGTAGTAAGTTTTAAAGATCATATACAAGACGGCAGGGGAATCATGTGACTCCTTGAGTATCTTTGTTATAAACTTGGAGTTTAAATTTGAATGAATTCTTCCCTTGTACCATAAAATATTGTTCTTCCATTCAAATTTTGAGTTTCTGTGGGAAGTTATTGATTATAGCCGGTTATTTGTGGATCCTTGGCGTGCCCACTTGGATCTCACTAAGCCATCTATGAACAACAAACAGGCGCAAGTAGTGTTGGTTCTTTGTCCTTCCTAGGCAGGCATCTACTACTAAATTTTTCTTTTCCCCTTTTATGTAATATCTCCATGCTCGAAGGTAGCAATTTTTTCAATCCATTTTGTTGTTCTTCAAAAAGTGGTTTTTGTTGGAGGAGTCTTGGGGTGTTATGATGTGTTTGAATAAAGAACTTACTTCCCCATGAATATTGTCTCCACTTGTCCGGTGCGTACATAATATCGAGCATTTCCTTGTTGTATGTGGATTTAAGATGCTCTCTTTTATTTAGCTTCCTGCTTTCAAAATCTATTGGATGCCCTTCTTGCATTAACAACACACCTAAGCAAGATACGGAGGCATCACACTCGATGATAAATGGTTTAGAGAAATTTGAGTTGATGCCAGGGCATTGGACATAGCTTCCTTCAATTCTTAAAAACACCTTCTTTGGCTATCATTCATTGAAATGAATTGTTCTTTAAAAGATTTGTAAGAGGCTGGGTTAAATAACATGTTTTTTAATAAATTTTCGGTAGTATCTCATTAATCCTAAGAACCCTCTTAGCTTGGATGTATTAAGCTGATTTGGTCCATTCCTTTATAGCCTCGATTTTAGTAGAATCAAAGTTTACTCCTTCTTGGGATATTATGTGTCTGAATGTTCTAACTTCTTCGTTCCCAAAGGTGAATTTAGTTTCTTAACGCATAAAAGCGATGCTCTTCCAATAGTGTAAGAACTTTTTATCCAAATGTTGCGAATTGCTCCTTCCGAGTTTTAGTGTAAATTAAAATATCATCAAAGAATACTGATACAAACTTCCTAAGATATGGACGAAATAATTCGTTCATAGTTGTCGTGTTGTCTGGCTCATTGCATTACTCTTGAAATATTTCTCAAAACACCAAAAAAGCATATATGTTAGAAAAATGTAAAAAAATTGTATGCAAAAAAAGAATTTTTGATTTATATGTTGGTTTATTAACATTATGTGCGGAGATACGAGCGGGTTGAGTCGTGCTTATTCGCGTACGAGAATGGTTCAAGAGTCGGACTAATGGATTCGTTCGGAACATTGCATGCCGAGTGGAGTCGGGTGTCCCCACCTCCACTTTCTACGCCATCCCTACCTTTATCGCACATCGCACATCGCAAGCTCGGTGGAATGGCGGTAAGGAATATGTTATGAATGTTGAAATGCAAAATACGACAAGGTTTCATATCGTTGATTGTGATTTGAAATCGGCCTCCACTCGCCATGTCATCCCTACCTTTGTAACGCCACTTGCATCTGACTCATGAGGAATGGTGCTAAGGAATATATTGTAAATGATGAGATGCGAAATTCGATAAAGAAACGGACACGATATTTTTAAAAGAAAATTTGAATTTATTTAAAGTCCATGATTATGTGCGGTTGTGTTGTTTTATGAAGAAGAAATGTGAACGCGAGCGATGGCTGAATTAGTGACCAACGTAGAGAAAAGGAGAAAGAGAAGAAGGAACGGTGCGATCACGAGCAAAAGGCGATTCGGGCATAAGGAGACATGATAACGATGTTTGAAACATAGAGGCATAGGCGATTTGGGCAAAGGGAGCATGGCGGAACTATTGGAAATGCAACGGCTAGGTCAGAAGTCGGGCAAAGATGCGTTATTGTGAGAACTATTTGAATACCCGCTCGGAAACGGAGAAAGACATGACAACGAGCAAAAAGACAAATATTGAACTGCGGAAGAAATGCATGGCAAGGATGTCCAGGTCATCGGGGAGACACATCGGCACTTCGAAGCGACACATCAACAAAAAATCATATTCGGGCAGAAAAGAATAATATTTCAAGTTTTAAATTGTTTTCTTTGTTTTTTAAGAGTCGAAGCTATAGTGATGTCCTCGATTGCAATGTAATAAGTAGTTTTAACGAAGTTTAGGTAGTTGAAGTAGTTTCGAAAGTTCTAGCGATTCTGTTGTTTTTGATGTATTTAAGCAAGACGAGAAAGAAAGACGGAGTTCAGGAGTTTCGAACATACGGAAGACTAAAACTTTGGTACTTACTTTTAAGGGAATTAATGAAATAGCGTCAAGATTCACCATGGCCCCATTGATGGTGATTCGTGTTTCTTGTGTCATTTTGTGTTCCTTCTTCTTGGAATATGAAGTGAAGTAAAGTTGTCGGTCTCTTAATTACATCTATGAGTAAGAGTTAAATAACCTTAATTTGTGCTCCTCACTCCAACTCCTCTCCCTCCACAAATTCTCTCTAGAACTTAAAAGTAATAGATTATGTGTTTACAACATATTATTTTGAGTTTCCTCTCTCCATAAATTCATTACGAAATTTAGAGTGATAAATTATGTGTTCTGACATATCATTTGAGTTTCATTTCTACGGTTCTTATTTTTCCATTAGGATATCGACGCTTGAGTTAATGGCATTGTAGAGTCTTTAATTATACCATATTATTAATGGTTTTAAAGAATTAGTTTCCAAAGGGATTGAACGAATACCACACAGTATAATTACTTGTGACACATTTTTAAAAATAGTTGAAGGATTGGTGGGTGACACACCTAATTTATTTCTTTTTTACTAAATGTTTTCAATTTATTTCAACGGGGGAGCCGAGTGTATAAGATATTTGACAAGCCCATCACGAGTGAATTAACGGTGCTTATACGATCTGGTGTCCATGGTATAGTGTAATTATCGATACCTTCCCAATTCCAATTCCCATCAATCCATTCCTTTCCACCGACGAGGAATTTTCTCTTAAGATACAACAATTTCTAGCGTCGTTGTTGGGGACGAAAAGACGAATTTTATTTTCCTTGGGTTTTTCACATTATTTCCTGCGGTTACAGTCGGTGAGGAGGAAATATTTGGTTGTGTTTATTATTCTCGGAATTACGGCTCACAAAGGCCTCACACGAGGTCAAATACCTCCGTGATCCCTACTTTATGGGACCACCAGAAGATTGGTTCTAAAGGGTTCGAAACCCAAAACCCCATCGACACCCTGTTCCTACACGGTATGCTCACAGCGATGGTTAGTAATCCTTTGTTTGAAGATATCTCTAAGGTACTTCCTTTCTTGGAACAAGATTCACCTTTCACACCAATTTATTCTTGAGAACCTAAGTTGGAAGAACACTCATTTGGTGCGTTTCTTTTAACTGCAAGCTCGAAAATCCGGTTGTTGGTCCCTCTTGCCATTGTCCATCGACCCACTACCATATCGATTTACCTTTACCTCTCTTCATTTTCACGGCGGGTTCATCGACCACATCTAACCAGGATATGGTCAATCAAGGTACGAACATGGCGACACCGGCCTTTTTGTTGAACGAGGATATGCTCCACTCAACCTTCCACAGCAGTAGATGATGGCATGCCTCGAGAGTATCTTAGGTACTCCCCGTTTCTTGGAGAAGATGAAATAATGAGAAAAATACTTTACAGTGTTTTGTAATTTCCCATTTGAAAATATGAATGTAGAAAATCTTGATGTTGTATTGAGGCTTTTTGTTCGGTGTTTGGATGGAGAGGCTATAAAGTGGTTTAAAGGTTGTACCCAAAATAATTCTATTAATACATGGGAAGAATTGGAAAATAAATTCACTCGGAGATGGGGTGAAAAAACGGATCATGGATATTCTGAAACGAATTCGATACAATCAAAAGAAAACCGGATGAGAATATATGAGATTTTATCAAAAGATTCAATAAATTGTGCATAACGGTTTTGTACGCCAATAATGAAGCCCCCTCCTTTTGGAGCAAAGGTGGTTTGTTGGGGCTTTTAAAGTCGATTTTAGTTTCGCACTTAGAGAAAGGAGATCCCTATACTAGCTTAGATACGGACATATGCTTTAGAAATTGAATCTAATATATTTGCAACCATTTGAAGGTGAAGGGAAACAACCGGTCAAGAAGAAGGGAAAGCAAAAGAAGAATCACCACGGATACGAAAAATTGATGATATGAAAAAAGTGATAAAGAATTTGTCAAAAAATTTAGTAAATATGGAATTGGAAAGTAAAAACTCCCAAAGACGAGTACAACACAATAGAGAGGATTTAATCCTCAAATCGACAACCCATGCAAATTTTGCGGAGAAAAATAGATCAGAATTCGAGGTCAAGCACCACTATATATAGAAGCAACACCCGGACGGTCGGTAGAATATGATCAAAAAGTTGAAGACCAAATATACGTATATACACGAAGATGATGAAGAGGAAGATTGTGAGGATAATATGTTGAAGTTGAATTATATTTTGATCAAGATGAAATGGATGAATACGCAGAAATTCACGAGTTCATACGGTTGAGTTACATAAAAAGTATGATTTAAGGTCTAGAAAGAGATCTCGGTGCAAGATAATGAAGGTGGACAACAAAGATTCTATTCCTCCTCAGTGGCGACTCCACAACAAAAGGACCTTGTAAAACAAGTCGGTAATGGGGAGAAACACAGCAGAAATTCGATTAATAGAAGATGTGTGACAAGGTGAACCCTCCCGGAGCATATCGATTGATACTAATATTTTGGAGAGGTTGTTCTTGTGCTCGAACAAGCGGCAAATTATAGAAGAGTGAAGAACTTGAAAATAATGTTAAACAAACTCATGCTTTCAGAGTTTGACAAAGAGTTGGAGAAGGGCAAAAATTCGGTGCCTCTTCTAGAATTGGCTAAAATACCGATCTACAAGAAAGAAATTTAATTTATTAACCTCACCTGATTGAAGATATAAGTGACATTGTGAAGAGAAGCCCGGTGGTCACCTTTGGTACTTCACGTAGAAGAAATGAATCCTTGTTCCACCATTATATATTTCTCTTTGTTGCTTCATGATTTTACTCTCGTTGTATGTTGGACTCAAGATCATCCCATAATCTCATGCCATTATGTGACTTATGAAGAAACTAAACTTGCGAGATTACCCAACCTTACGAGAGTCTATATTCATTTGATTCCAAAAGGGTGAAATGTGTTGGGTTAATTAAAGATGTAGCGATTCTGTGGCACAAGTTCCGGCAAAAGTAGTCATGGATCTAGTGGTTGATGACATTCTAGCTAAGTTTTGGAATGCTCTGTCGAAGATCTTGGGGAGCAAAGTTGGGAGGTGTTCTAAAATTGGATTTCACTTATGTTATCATTCCTTTTTTCAATGGAGAATAAAGGAGATTGTACGGAAACAAGGTTCGTGAAGACCACTACCCGAAAGATGCGGAAAATTCCCCTATTTATAGTCAAGAGCAGAAGGTTATTTTGTTTTTCAAATGTCACTTGTATCTTCGTAGGAGTGTAGCCAATGTGCAACATGGGTACTCCTAGGATGAGGAATTAAATTTTCATCCCAACAAGTACTCCGCTCGAAATTTGAATAAAAACTTTGGAATAAGTTGAAAATACAAGTTGAAAAAATAGTTTTATTATTTTATTATTTTTTAATATTTTAAACCTTTTACTTAAAAAACGGTGAATCATCCCAAGTGGTTGACGTCATCATCTTTAATCCTATTGGTTCTTATAAAATTTTATTTTAGTTCTACATTTTCTTAGGAGGCCCATTTTAGACCTCAAAATTCCCCTAATAGCTTTTTGTCTTGCTACTTCTATCGATGTAATGTCATGAAGCTAAAGGCTCTACTTGTAGATGGGTTTTAAGTCTCGAAATGAAGATTGAACTAGACGAAATTCGATAATCTGGGTACTCGTGTTGCTAAGGTCTCCCATTCTGTTGTCTTGATCCATATCTTCTTTTTGATGCAATTTGATGTGTGTTGAAAAGAACTTTGATTCCTTGGTACCTTGGAATCTTTCAAAGAACGCATCCTTAAAATTTTCTCCCACGTGTAAGTGTCACTTTTTCCATCACATATACCAATTATATGCTTTTCTTCCATTTCATGGAAGCGTGCTTAATCTTTTCGTCATCAGCATCGATGTCGTAAATCTCGAGATATTCTTCGACTTTATTAAGCCATATGGTAAACGCTTTTTCTTTACGAGTCGAACTTGGGTAGCTCGATTTTTTATCTTCGTTGATACGCTACTTACGGTGGAGCGAAAAAAAGGGTATTGATCGAGATCGATTAATTTTTTTGTTAAAGTCGTCGGAATGATTAGTAATCTTACTCTCAAGATCAATCGATTTTTGTTGAAATCGTTCATTGTCATTGACGACATTGAACGGGTTTGGAGGGTGTATATTTCTCTTGCCAACTTAACTTTTCTTAACCTGGTCCCTAATATTTATTATTTTTTGATAATTAAATCCAATCTAATTAAAATTTTATATATAAAAATTAATTAGAATAAATTAAATTTTATAAAATTAATTACATTTTTATTTAATTTTGATTGTTAATTTGTAACTATAAACGAATATATAGTTAATATGAAGTGAAGAGTTCTATGATTAATGAGTTATATGATAGCTGTAAAGTTGTATAGTTATAATATAATTTAAATTGAATTATGTAATTTAAATGGTCCACGAGAAAGATTTGAAGAGTCACATTGTGGCTAGCTTATTGGAGATGACTTAACCAAGAGCAGAATGTAGCTTTTGGCGATGGTAGGTCGTGGGGAATGCGAGCGGGGAGAACACCGATTGCGAGGAGAGATGGGCGGCACGGTGGATCAATGACGACGGTTAGTCATGGAGAAGGTATGGTCGACGGCGGAAGGTGTGGTATGGTCGTTTAACGGGAATGGAGAAGGAGGTATGGTTGACGACGGAAGGTGCATGAGAAACGGGCGAGGAAGCACGGGTAGTAGACACGGTCGAAATAGTGAGAATGCGCGTTGATTGTGAGAGGACAAAATGAATGCGCGATTGGTGTTTACGAGAGGACAAAACGAATACCGCGATCGGTGTTTACAAGGGAAAAAAAACGAATGCACGGTCGGTGTTTACAAGAGACAAAATGATGTTTGGTCGAATAGGATATCAATGGTGAAGAACAAGGGTGTTGAATGCAATGAGCAGTTGAGAGACGAACAACGAACGTTTGCCGGTATGTGTAACAGAATTAAATTGTCATTCGACCACTACTTGACTTATCGCATCGAACCACGACTTGGTCGAAATCGCGATTCAAAACCCACGACCACGATGTCTCGGTCGGGGCCCATTGTACGCAACGATTTCCAAGGTCACGGCTTATTCGAAATCAACGGCTTGATGTGGTGATGTCGATCAGATGCGGTGTGTCAATAGCAGCGAACGGATCGATCACCAAGGTTCAGGAGCGATAAGCTGCGATGCCGGATAGAGCGTTAAGCTCGGTGATAAACGGGAGTATATATATATTATTGATAAATAGATAAGATGATTACAAAATGGAAGAGACCATGGAGTTACATTTAATAATAATTAATAATTCTTATCAAACACTTGCCATATGTTTTTTCCCAACAACACCCTTTCACTAATGCAATTCCTAAGAAGCATTTTTCAAGAATTTTTGCCTTCCACAACCCAAATAAGACACCCTTGATGGTACCCAACAAATTTGAGCAATAAACATATGGGTAATAATGAACAATTTGATCAAATTTGTAACTTCAACATGCTGCCGTCGGTTTTGACCAGTCCACTTATCTATGGTTCCTTGGGAGAAGCCTTGGAAGACAATTCGGATATCCAAATATTTAAGAGTTTGCTGAAGAAAATCATAAAATACTAAATTACGTGGTTTTTTATTATTATTAACACATGGAAATATTTAATTACCGGTTAAACTAAAATAAGAGATTGACCAATTTCTCAGTAATAATGACATATGAAGTTGATTGCATCCTATTATAATAGGAAGCTAATCAAATTTAACAGATTATATTATATGATTGATTTCATACTATTATATCACTTCAACGCTAAATAAATGGATGTATTATTTAGTGAAAGATAAAATAATAGGAATTTAACAAGCTTTAAATTTTATATTAACCGGTGGGGGAGAGCAAAAACTTCAATGCATATGGAAAATCTGTTTTCAAACTTATGTGTCACTGATCATTTTACCTTCTTCAATGATATCTTCAATGAATGTTTTAGGTTTCAGTGGCAAGTTTCATTGAAGAGGGTAAAATGACCATCACTTCAAAGTGCATTAAAAAATGGCCACACAATGGCTTTGCACCATTTTGAACAAAAGCTTAACAAATAATAAAAATAAAAATCTGATAAATAAAAATATATACAATCGTTAATTTCTTCATTAAATACATACAAACCATTTGTGGAAGATGAAATGGTTAAATTTCTTGGACCCCTTTACACATTGGTTTTATATGAAAGTAATACATAAAACCTATTGTTATCTCATCATTATTTTTACTTAATCTTGGAAGTAATAATTTTGGCTCATCATTACCATTCCCTCCCAATAGTCCCAATAGGGGATGGATTCTCCCTTGAATGGAGGTTAAACAATTATAACAAATACATAATATTTTTAGCTCATCATAACCTTTCCCTTCCACGTGGGGGATGGATTCACTCCCATGAATGGAGAACACGCAATGGAGAAAAGCTAGAGCTAGAGACTTAAACTATACTACCTGAACCTGGTCTACTTCCGGCTGCTATTAGGCCCCTGCTAGCTGATTGTTTTGATGATAAAGAGATCAATATCAACCAAAAAATACTTTTAACACCCCTTCATTATAACAAATTCATTAATCTATATTATTTATCGCTCAGCATTCCTTTATATGATGTTCAGAAGAGATCAAATTCAATTTCAACTAACTACCAACTATTAAAGATGTAACTCAAGATATTGTATTCCCTAAATTACCTCATGAGAGTACTTCATTATTCATTTGGATGCACCTGACGTTGCAGCCGATGATCTTCTTGCTCAGATAGGAGAGACGAGAATCAGGCATCTAATTAACATCATAGGAGAGAGGAGCATCAAGCATCTAATTAACATCAGTTAAAACCTTAATCCTTTTGTTCAAACCTTTCTTTTGTTGCTAAAAAAAAATTAGCAAATAATCCAAAAGAACATAGATCGATGCTTGTTTTTGTATGTTGAGTTAATAATCAATATAACTTGGAGGCAACCACTCTAAAATTCCAAACATGCAAATCAACAGCAAAACGTTTTACATAACGACTCATAGCCACGCAATATGTCAACAATTTGCAAACAATTCATAACTAAGACGACTCAATTTGTCGGAAATGCAGTTAACAATAAACATTCAAGAAAAGACTAATATTATTTTTATAGACGTAATACTCGCCAACATAGAGATAGACTGGGAACAAAAGTAACCAATTACAGATGAAATTCAGGTTCAATTGACATCACAACCATCGAGTGAAACCAGCGTTCCAGAACATGTTTGTAATATCAATAAATAAATAAGTGATTAATAACACATTTGTAATATCAGTAACATTAACATATGTTTGTAATATCAATTAAAAAAATAAAAAGGTCATTAATAATACATTTGTAATACAAGTAACATTTTATTCACCTTCAAAGTCTTTTCTAACTTTATTAATCTTCAAACTCATTTTTTCAGTTCACAAGCCTGATTGATTGAACTTAACAGTCTGCCCTGCTACTGAGGTATATAACCCTCTCATGATGGAGGCATACTTGACAGTTCCAATCTATATGTCTGAGTGCTACATCAGACAATTTATCCAGACACGACTTACAATATTTCTTACTAAATTCCAATAAAAGGTAGAAGGAAGTGGGAGAGGAAGAAAATCAGAAAGCAGAAACACTAGAGTAGTTCCAGTGCATGTCTCATCAGAAACAACGACATCCCATTCAAACATTGGAAGAAAAGGCCACTCTATATTTAACTCAAATGCATAACTGTGCAAGGTCAATTTGTGTGCAATCAATTTTGAATATTTTGTTTTGGCATTCTGGATTTATTAGTTTCCCCTCTCTAAATTTTGATTCTATCATTGCCATTCATTTCTGAATAATGACTGCACAGTTGCGACACACCGAAGTTAATCAACTTTTCAAAATATATGCAAAGTTTTGGAACCAGTGTGTATTAGACATAACAGAGATGAATATATAACTCTTGATTGAAACTCGAACCTCGATACCTGTAAAGTTACAGTCACCATCTACCTCACAATCAGGATGACACATAAATATAAAATATAAAGTTTAGAATCAGACAGGCAATTAATGCAAGAAATAACAAGATGGATGCCACTAAACTATCAGACCCAAATTAAAGTATCTCAGATTGTGTCCAAAAAGCTATGCAGTCCTGTAAAATTAAAAAAATCAGCAACAGAACACTTCATTATGGGTAAATGCCAGAATAGATGGGCAATTAGTATGAATTTGTAGTGCAGAGGTTGAAAGCTGATGATTTTGAAACACAGAAACAGAAAAGTTGCCGGCACATGAACTATGCACATTTACAATTAATGCGAGGACGTGGCAAGATGGATGCTACATAAACTATCAGACCCAAATTAAAGAAAGTATTTCAGATTATGTCCAAAAGCTATGCAGTCCTGTAAAACTAAAAACATCAGCAACAGAACACTTCATTGTGGGTAAATGCCAGAATAGATGGGCATTAGGCAATTAGTATGAATTTGTAGTGCAGAGGTTGAAAGCTGATGATTTTGAAACACAGAAACAGAAAAAGTTGCCGTCACATGAACTATGCACATTTACAATTCTAGCTGAAAAGGGGTGTTGTGATCATTCTTTGTACAGATTTAACTCCACTTCTAAAACATATCACGCGGATATGATAATCCAACAGCTTATACAAAATCATATTGATGAATAGTACAACGAAACTATGGTTACAATGACGAATGTTCTTAAAATAGTTGAAAAAACTTTGTTTCATCTTCCATGAAGCTCAGATTTCTTCCTGCGGTTTTCTCGGCAAGTTTTGCAGAATCCATGTTTTTGTCGACGCTTCTAATCCTTGGGCGTTCTACATGTGTGTCCTTTATTGCCATCTAAGTTTCCTCCTTTGGTACTGTCAAGGGTGTTTTTCGACTCCGAAATTCTTGATATGGATGACTCCTGAGGCGGAGAACTAAAATCATTAGAAGGTGGGCATTCAACGTCTCTGACTACATCAGACCTGTTTTCACGTGTCCTGCCTGTATTTATGTCCAAATCCAGGAGGGATTCTGCCTTTTCCTTTTTGCTCAATGACCTTATCTACATTACCAGTTATCTTGCTGACAGAATCTATACATTCCTCTCTTGTGAACTATAACATCTAACTCTTCATTTCCAGCAGGAGTCTCGAAGGTCCCTTCTGGACAGTTGAGCTTATCCTCATTTCCCGTTAACATATTGCCATCTGCACCTCCGTCCACATTTCCAATTGTCTTGGTAGTAGTATCTGCACATTCTCTACCAACAGCAACTATGAACCCATTTTCTGGAGTCTTGTCAATGCATCTGCTTCCAATCCGCTGCAGAAAAGGAATATTTGGATTTATCTAATGATGTACAATCAGCGTAAACATTGGATTCAAGAGAATGTTGGTCATTTTGAGAAGGCACCAAGGCACGATCTGCACTTTCAATTGCCTGCTTCAGTGGAATTTGCACATTTCTTTATCAGAAACACCTCTGCTACTATTCTCTAGAGGCTTGTCAGCAGATCTTGCACAATCCCTTGAAAAAGGAATGGTTGGATTTACCCAATGATATCCGATCAGCATCAACATTGCAATCAAGAGAATCGCGAGGATCTTGAAGGGACGCTGAAACCTATGATGCCCTTTTCAGGATCTTCAAGACTCCCAGCTGCTACTTCCTCACAATGGATCACACCTGAAACAGCATTGCAGGACATTATTCTTCTGCAGAAAAGGATTTGATCGTCTTTTCCACTGGTGGAAAACTATCAATGTTCTCAGAAAAGCATGGTTTTAAACTTAGACCACTCCCTTGCAAACCTTCACCAATAACAACTCTTTCTCCAACCAGCATTTCATCTGTCAGCAAAACTTGACCAGCACATGGGGAACTTTGTTCTGGCAAAAATTTTAGCTCATTGGCTGTTCCAGTTGCCAGTGCAGATGCCACCTTTTCATTTTTCTTCTGATTTTTTTATCTCCCGAGTTCCAATACTCTGTCAATAAAAACCTTCAGCTTCTTCCGTGCAGTTGTGTCACATGCCACACGTTTCCTCACACATTGCAAGAATCTTCTGATAATTCTCCCACAAGCACCCTCTCAGAACTACCTGAATGTTCATCCACTTCAAGTATAATAACTGGTCAGTATTGTTAACCCTCATTGGCTGATAAATCAAACTGAACTCCCAAAGTCATTTCCGTTGAGACTCCAATGTCTACAGTTTTTATAGTATTGACCAGGCTCATTAGTTCCAAATGTAGGATTAAAAGACCAGAAGAAACTCATTTACTTGATGCCCAGAAGAGAAATCTTCTGTATTTTTATCCACACTCTCCACTGTGTGCCTGAGAGTAGACTTCGCTGTTGCAACGAGAGATTCTGGGACCTGACCCCTTCATCACAGTTGAGGGAAATGATCATTCTGCTTCATCACACTCATCAGGAACAACACCAAAAGCTTTCCCAGAACCTTCTATCACGACATCTTTACTTGTCTGGCATACAGATGTTTGCTCGTGCCTTTATCCATATGGCATACCAGAATTTTGTTTCAATGTATCTTCAAGTAGAACAGAACACAGAGAAAGATCTTTGGTTAGCAGAATAATCTTCAAAAACAAATTCTACTTCCATGCTTGTACAGTGTCATTTTGTGCTGTATAAGACTGTGACCTGTGCCACAACTTAGCAGTAGGCCAGTGCTAGATAATATTTTATGAAGTTTGTAGATGAGTTGACGGATATATAAGCGCTTCCAACGAAGAAGCTTCAGCAGGAACAAGCCAATCATTTGTAAGCTGGAAAAGTAAACCAGATATTAAAAAACATATAAGCCACAACTCCAATAAAACAAGAACATAAAGAAGAGCATTGACAACAATCATCCATAATGGGATGTGCATAATTAAAGAACTGATCAATAACCTAACATCCATTAGTATTTAAAGTAAATCTGGGATGGGAATCTGCACAAATCTTCAGATAAACATTTTTGTCAACCACTTAGAGATGTGTCTACAGCACCTAACCATGTAAGAAAACATATTCATTTTTAATATTCCTAGTTCAACATCAAAGCAAATACCAAACACAAGAACCCCTTGTAGTTGATTTAAGGGTAAAATACCTCACAAACATTCCCAAAAATATTTGTCTTGCTAGAAGACAGATGTTCTTTCTAGCCGAAACCAAATTCTACTCCCAGGGTTTTATCCACTATCACACAAGCACAATGCACAAGGACTGGATGCCATTCTGAATCTTTCTAAAGAAAGTTCACAAACAATGCAAAAGGATTCGGTCCTCCTAGAGCCCTTGGCATGGAGAACGATCTTAAGCTCAGGTGCCACTTTAACATACAAGCAAAAACACAATAGATCAGAATATCTAAAAAACATCGATGATGAGGTCCACTCAGACCCCTATAAAGACAATGAAATCTCACTCGAAAGATAAGAGTGCTCTTCCATCTCCCTCATGCAATGAGCAAAGTCTACCAGATCTGTTATCCGCTAAGATGATGGTTCTTTGGCTCAACTCTCAACTCAACTGGTATGTGTGTGCACCCAAAACTTGTCCAAGAGAAATGACTAAACAAAAAAAAGGTGGGCATGCAATAGTGGAACTAAAAGTTGCTTGACTAAACAATCAGCCCATCAGAGATTTGAAAGAAATACGTAGGATAAAAATATCTTGGGTCTCAAAAGCCCAAATGGTGCAGTCCCAAAAAAGACTTGGGTCAAACACATGCAACTATCTTCATTTAGTGTTGTTAGAACCTGACTGAGCATCAGCAAAACCAGCCAGTCTAACCAGTTTTAGGGCCATACTTGTCAGTTCATGTGAACTGGGAAATGGCCAGTTTGTTATGGTACCATACGATCATGCCTATGTAGGCCATTAAAAGTATAATTTAATATACACAAAAACACAAAGTTACCTAATACTTCCTCCCCCCCCCATGTCACATATTTCACGTGTTGGAAATGCCACATGCATGACACATATCTGACACGAGTTTGACTCACGTTGGACACGAGCCTTACTTATGTCCCAAAATTTGGACACGTGTACAGTGGAAAAACAGCCCACAGATTCTTAAAATCGATTTTCTGCCACATTCTCACACAATTCAGTCTGGTTTGGAACTTTCATCATATGTTTTGAACTGCAACTAAGAACAATTAAGCAGTGTTAGACTGGATTTGTGTTGGGAAGTGGATTTGTCAGAGCCATATTAATGCTATGCAACTAGTAGCAATGTTATATACTTAAAATAAAAGTACTTAAATTTTTAACATTACCAGTAATTGTTTCATGATGTTAGCATTAAGTAAGTTGCATGCATGTGGATGTGTTGCATGTGACATACATGAAATGTGCATACAAGGCAAACTAAATTTATGACTTGTAATGTGTCACTAGAAAACAAGGATAGTTAACAAAAGTAATGTCACTTATCTTCCCCAATTAACTTGACAAGCTAATTTTGACTGTCAATCTTAGCTTAGGAAGTTACTAAAAATTGAGCCCTAATGTGAGGTGCTAAAACACAACAGAAGCACAAGATTGAGAGATACTTCTCAGTGAGCATGTGTTGGATCTGAGAGTGTAGTGAGGCTAGTGATCAGTTTTGTAATCTGTATTTTCTCACTTGGGCCATTATCCTAGGATGTGAGGCCAAGTTCGTTTCATGATTAATTTATTAATGAAGAATTGTTGATTGGGCAGAAATCTATCTATGTTTATGTGATTCAGATCAAGTAATTTTTGCTTCCACTAAATATTTTTCGTAAGGAACTTAGCAGTGCATTCATTCAGTTAATAAATGTTGGGAATGTGAAAATTCGATTACAGTCTGACAATTTGGAATTAATTCTTCTAATTGGTTAATCATTTAACAGTTTATTTACAACAGAAAACGGTGAATTAATCACTGCAATTTTCTTCACCAATAAAAATACTGCGGAAGCAAAATGAGAACTAAAGTACTGGCAGCACACATCAAAAATGACACAATTATTTTTGGACAAAGTCCCCGAAAAACCCAATGTGGGAAAACCAGTGCAACAGCTGAGGGTTTTATTATTAGTAGCAATGAAATTCTGAGTACAACTGGATGACCAAAACTGGCAATCCACTACAAGAGAAACACCGGAAAAATCCTGATTACAGGCTCACTCTGAAAAACTAGCCGTCCAACCTTGTGCAAGCCTTTCTGTGCACCCACGGAAGATCTTTCTATACTGGCGCAATCTGAGTGACTGTACTGGGGAAAATTCGCACTATCCTCATGGTTGTACTGGGAAAACTCACACGACCCTAATCTGTGACTTCACAGAAGAATCTATTCATGCCTTGTGGCTGTATCAGGTGATCTCGCGCAACCTTTTCTTTTGACTCTTCTAGAACTGGAAAACTTCCTCTAGATTCACTGCCTCTGCCCCTTTGACACTTGCTACTCAATCTCTGACTCGATCTCTCTTGAATCACCTGCACCAGAGAATTGAACTGTCTAGATCACTGAGTATTTGCAGTAGTGTTTTCTTCTTGTCTCACCCTTCCTACTACTTCTCCATCTACCCATCGACCTATTCTTATAATCTCCGGTTGGAGACTTCAACGACCATGATTAAAACATAATCGATGGTTGAGATCATCTCCAAGTTGATCCGTGTGAGTTTCTAGAGGGATTCTCACCTTTCTCAATTAATTACTATTAATTAACCACTTTTCCTAAGTTATGTTGGAAACATGTAACTAGGGCTCGGTCTTCATAATGAAAGATGTAATCATGATTTTATGTATTTAATAAAAGAGAAAAATAAATCTATTACGCTGAGTCGTGAGGCATGGGTTTCATGCTCAAGAAGAAATTTATTTTTATAGGTCAAAGCACCCATTGAGTCGCCTGAGTTTGTTATAAAGTCATTGAGACGTTGTCATGTATGAATGACCCATTTGGGCATGTTACATATTGTAAAGAAAAAAATTTGAGTCAAAAGACCCTCCAAGACCTCGTCATGGCACAAAGATCAAGTCGGCCTACATGAAGAAAAAGTCGATCTAAAGGGGCAAGTCGGCCCATTGAGAAGCCTATGTAAAGAAGACTCCGAACTCATTTGCCTAAACACGCTCTAACTCATGCAAGTTTGATCTTAAGGACAAAAAAGGAAGTGTGAAGAAGAGAGGAAGACTAAGCAAGGGGAAAAAGTCGAAGTTTTGGATTTGTTTTGCCTTTGCTTCTCCACACGTGCGGGAATTAGGGCACATATTGTTGCGGTGAAGCCAAGTTGCGGAATTGAAGTTAAGTCACCAACAAGAGTTGTTTTGGAAGTCGAATTCCTTGGGAGAAGAATCTGCCCAAGCAAGAAGGAAAGGGTTGTGACACGGGCAAATCAAAGTTGGGTTTCAAGTTGTCATTTCAAGTTGGGTTTACGATTGTATTCGAGGTTGCAATTTCGGTTGTAGTCGAAGTTGGTTAGTCTATGGTCGGTCGAAGTTGTAATTACTAATTACGGTCTAAGGTAGGTTACGATTGACATATGCTTCTATGCTCGAAATCCGGAGTGAGAAACCATGGATGCGAGTTGTAATGCTTGGCATCGGACAAGGGTAGTCATATAGGTTGTTGGAACAATCTATGGGTATATGCAAGGGGATCTTGGATACAAGAACAATGTTAGTTGTTGGGAGGGAACGGAGTGGCGAAAGAGTGATTCTTCAAGTACTACCAAGAGCCTCGGTAATATGATATGACATTGTTAGACACTCGGGAGAATGATCCTAGCGGTATGGATGGAATGAACGAGAGTCTTGAGCAAATTCCAAAGTAGGTAGAGGAAGTCTTCTAGTTCGGAGAGGCAGGTTATAGCAATGGATGGCGTGGTGGTGTTGGGAGACAAATCCAAGTGGAGACATTTCTTCCCGGAAGTACCTCCCTTGCTGAGAGGAGTGCTAAGTATTGTAGCTCGAATGGGGACCATGATTTGCCTCTTTAGGAGCTTGCATGTGACATGCAAAGTGTGCAAGTAAGTTGCAAGGAAGCGAATGTGTTGCATGTGACATTTTTTTCAGGGGTGTTGCACGTGACATGCATGAGATGTGCATGTAAGGCAAGCTAAATTTATATCTTGTACTTAAAATAAAGCTAAAGATAGGATAGTTAACTAAAGTAATGTCACTTATCTTGAATTAATTTGATGAGCTAATTTTAGGTCATCAATCTTAACTTAGAAAAGTTATAAATTGAGCTAATGTGAGGTGCTAACACACAACAACGGCACAAGATTGAGAGAGGCTTCTTAGTGAGCGTGTCTTGGGTCCAAGCGGTGTAAGTGACACTAGTGATCAGTTTTATAATAAGTATTTTCTCAACGGAGCCATCATCCCAAGACGAGCCCAAGTAAGTTTTGACGATTATTTTATTAATGAAGAGCGTCGATTGACCAAGAATTTGTTTATGTGTGTGATTCGGATAGAGTAATTTTTTGCTTCCACTAAATTTTATTGGTTAGGAACTTGAAGTCGTGTATTCGTTCAATTAATAATTGTTGCGAAAGAATATCGAGTGTTAGGTTTAGGAAATTCTAACAATTCGTCATTGTCATTGTCATCTTGAGAAAGAGTCTTCCATATGCCAAACTTGTTGAATGTAGATGATAAGCTTGAAGGTTGTCTTAAGATGAAGCGATAGACCCCAAATATCATAACCATGAAAGAGAGTACAATTAAACTCAATGGTTTGTAACATCAAATGAATAGAGTGCAATCCATTCGCCCAAGTAGTGAAATTCAGTACCTTTGAAGCCAAAACCAAATACAAAAACAAACAAACAAACAAAAAAATCCATACATTGGAAGCAAAGATTTGTAATTTGTATAGAGACACGAGAAAATATCGTGCAAGAACATTCATATAACCTTGGAAAGTGCATATTAAGAGCATTTCATGATTCGGGCTTGTGACATGGAAATCTCCCTTGCGAACAAATGTGATTCTCCCTTTTATGAGCCATCCGACCATCCAACCATCAACTAGATTTTTGTCATAAAACATAAGAAAGAACATCACCTACTTCAATTCATCAATAAGCCTAAATTCCTTTTCTTTAATGAGTTTCTTCTTTTACTCTGTATTCTATTGCTTTATTGGGGAATTTATTCGGATAAAGGCTGAAAATGCCCTGGTTGAATAAAACACCACCCACTAACCTCCACATATTACTATCATTTTTAATGAAGAATTGCGGAGAAAATGTTGAAACTTTGGAATGATGGGCATTATTTCTCATGAGAGGAGACATTGTTGTACAAATCAACATGCAAGAATATCTCGTTCACCCATGGAACCAAGGGATCTAATCATGTCAAATGCTTTTGACAAATCCCTCGTAGATTTCTCTATGAGACAAATTTATGTACCCCAACAACACCTCCATCAATATTGAATGGAACTACATTTTATGAATTCATACACAAAAACATTTTTCCTTCATTCAAGTATCAACAAAACTCCCACATTCATCATTCATATGTTGAAGATTGAGAACCACACTCTCCTTCATTTTCCTACCAACAAATATATGGGCATTGATATGAAAAAGATTAGTTTGTTCCAAACAACATTTTAATCCATTTGATCCATGTGAAACCATGTTGGATTTTGGCATAAATGGCCTCTATTGCAAGACCAAGAAGTTGCTCTTGACTTGAATATAGCATCCATCATTGATGTGGGAAAAGCTAACACATTTATAATTGCATGGATACGCAGGTTATGGGTCCATGATGCGAACAACAAAACAATGCATTACGCGACAATAAAATTCATCAATACATCCTCGATAACCTAGGGCATGCACATGACATTCTTCTCAAATTATTATCCTCATAAGCAAGTTGTAATGCACATAAACCAAGCTTTCGGCTCGTTTTTCATTGACTTTGTTTCTTCTCACATTGTGTATGGTGGCAGGTGCTCCAACACCTCTACTGTGAGAAGAAGTGTTCACAACTGTGAGAGAACTTTTTAGCTAACTTTGGGAAAAGTCCCATGCCGCCTGCTTCCCACCATGTGATAGCATCAAATACATCCTCGTCTTCATTGCATGAAAGAAGCAAAGTTAGCAGTGCAAGCTGAGAAGTATTGCCTAATTCAAGGCGCGATCTAGCACACTCCTCCACCATCGGTACCAACTTGTCCAATGCATGTGTACCCCTCTTGTATACGAGTTTGTGTGAGCATAGTTGTTAAAACCGGAACCGGTGGCTTGGGACCGATGGACCTAATGAACTGGGTTTCTAGCAGGAGTCGTCGAGATCTACGATGAACCGGTTTTTAAAAAAATACATTAAATAATTATTTTTTAATAAAAAACTATTTTTTAAGATTTGCAACCATGATTCCAAGCCAATAGAGACAAAATATGCAAAGTTTGCTCATTTATATACCATACAAGAGTGAATATATCAAAATGGCCGCAAAGGTGCAATACATATCATCAGAAAAATACATAAGCAATGAGGGCTCCAAATGGCCCATAAAGTCCAAAAACAATACTACAAGCTATGAGGCCATTGGCCTAATACAAGACTACATATCGGTGATCAACAACATGATCACTCCTCGCCGTGATCAAAATCATCACCACTAGACAAGGGATCATCAACATGAGCTACATAAATAATATGGCTCAAAGTTTGAGGACTCTAAAACTCCTCTACAACTTTAGTAGTAGTAGTAGTAGCAAAAATAGACATCAAAACTACAAATCTTTGAGCATCATGGTATCTCATGAAACTCATTCATTGATTCATCGCTACTAGAAAATGGGATCATCAACAAGAGATACATAAACATCATCTAGCTCAAAGTCTTCGGACTTGGATTGCTCAACCTTATAACATGATAGGAAATTGAAAAAGTTTAACATGCCTAACCAATGATTTTGGTTTGAGTGAAGAGGTTCATCTCCTCCAACCTTAAATGCGGTAGAAAAAGATTAGCATGCCTAAGCAGTTGTTTTCCTTTGATTGAAGAGTACATCAAGGTTCTTAAAGGACTTCATGCTCTTGATCAAATGCCAATATCATACCTTACACATGATAGAATCAAATGGAAACATTGCAAATTCCCAAACCATGAAGTACGAAAACCATTAGGATACATTTGTTGAATTTGAGTGAAACCTAAAATTCTAGTTTCTCCATATGAAATCCAATGAGGTCGAAACCACTCTTAAACATCACGAGTCATTTCATGGTAATGTTAAAAATATCAATGCCAGTAGAAATGTCAATACTTCCCTCATTACCATGAAATGTCAATGCTTCCCTTACCTCCACATCAACCCTAAAACCCATTTCTAGCCCTAAACAAATCATTTTTTCATTGAAAAAAAATTTCCGCCTAGCAAGAAGTGTTTTTTGTTCGAAGGACGTTCGGGAGCGAACACTCACACAGCGCTTTCGGCGTTTAAAAAACGCGCAAAGCATTTTAAACGTAGGAAGCGCTCGAGGAGCGTTCGCTCACCGCGTTTCCGGAAACGCTCCCGGCGGGGACACGGGTTCGGAAACGCGCACCGCTCCCCTCGAAGCGTTTTCGGGGCTCGCGTTTCAGGCTCCAAACGCTCCCGCGCGAACGCCGTTTCGGAGAAACGGGAAGGGGGGGGGGGGGGCGGGACGCTTCCGCAGCACGCAATAAACCTACGATACAATTGAAAACCAATGTACACACGTACGGAAAGCCATAGCTTTTACACAAATTCGGCTAGGAAATATTTCAAGAAGTAGTAATCGGCGGCACTAGTCCGGCTCCCATTGAAAACGTGAATACAAACAACAATGTTCCACCAGCGAGAGAATAACTTTTACAGAGCTAATCCCATCGGAGCTTACTCCAACCATGAATTCTTGTTGCCACGGCCATGCTAATAAAGCTCCATAACAAGAGACCTTTCCCAACGACGGAAGACATGCCGACAAATTCTGTCATGAAATTAACGACTAATCCGGCACTTGATCGGCAAGACTATAAAATTATGTTTGGCCGGTTTCCCGTCGGGACTTTGTCCACTCAAACAACTTGTATAAATATGGGATCGCCATCGTCCTCATAGTGATAGATGGTCGATCAATCAATGAATAATATGACAATGAACTCACATAAAACGAAATTGTAAATAAACCATATTTAGACACACGGAAACATATAACAATATTTCCAATTATATACGAGACTCGATTCTGGGTCTAAGGCATCTTAGCCTTAGCGACACTTTCTCATGCTACTACATTGTATTCGCTCACGCACACTCTATCTTCTCACACAATAAAGATTCATTTTATAGAATTTTTCAAAATAGTGAATCGTTTAAGATCCACGATTTCGCTCCTTCAATCGCTCAACAACCCCTAAATCTCTCATTATACATACATGAGGATAATTGTAATTAATTAAACCTCACCATTTCTGACAATTCGATTTATGGTTTAACCAACTTTGCCCGATTTGATGTTGTACGCATAATCTCCTTTCCTTAGCTTTGGATTCTAATTTTAATAAAAGTGCTCGGATATCACATCGGACTCGAGGTACAATTTTACGACCTCCCGGTCATATGTCTTCTACATCTGTCGGCAATTCTACCCACATCCTTTGTGGAATTGCCCTTTGTGATTTTTCGTAACGAGCGTTTTTGAACAATTCTACCCACATCTCTGTCGATTGTCCTTTGTGGTGCTGCTCAAAACCTTTGCGATAACAGGTCTCTTTGCTACCGGATACCTTACCAAGCTTCTCTCCTCTGAGTTTAGTCTTTTGGCATCTCTCGGTTCTTTCCTGCGGAACCATTTGAGCACTCCTGCTGCGGGACTATAATCTTCTCACCTTCCTCTGCTTTGCTACCTTCACCAAAATATAAAAACCGCCTAGCTTTACAAATCTTCAACGGTGTGCCTCTTCTTTCTTCGCATGTAAACTCCTTCTCGCGAAAATCTTTTCCCCCGAGGACTTGCCCTTTGTTTCCATGGCATTCCTTTTAACGAATATCACGGTTGTTCATGCATATAAATGCAAAGAATACAAAAATTTGGGCTCCAAAACGTTTTGAAACTCTAGGAACAATAAGCAAACCATGCAATTGAAAACTGATGTACACACATACAAAAAGCCATAGCTTTTGCACAAATTAAGCTAGGAAATATTTCGGAAGTAATAATGTTGGCACTAGTCCGACTCCCATTGCAAACATGAACATAAACAACATTGTTCCACCAAGCTGAGAGAATAACTTTTACAAGAGTTGATCTGCCCGAGGCTTACTACAGCCACTTGAATTGCTATTGCCACAACCATGCTAATAAAGCTCCATAACAAAGAGACCTTTCCCAATAGCAAGACATGCACGACAAATTCAACCTATCATGGAAATTAATCGACTAATCCAGCACTTGATCGACAAGACTATAAAAATTATGTGGGTTCCATTCGAGACTTTGTCCTCAAACATATGAATATGGGATCGCCATCAATCTTCATAGTGATCGATGGTCGATCAATCAACGAATAATACGACGATGAACTCATAAAATGAAATTATAAATAAACCATATTTAGACACACGAAAACATATAACAATATTTCAATTATATACGAGAATCGGTTACAATCAAAGGCATCTCGGCCTTAGCCACACTTTCTCATGCTACTACATTGTATTCGCTCACGCACACTCTATCTTCCTCACACAATAAAGATTCATTTTTATGAATTTTTCAAAAATGAATCATTTAAGATCCTTTTGATTTGCTCCTTCAATCGCTCAACAACCCACCGAATCTCTCACTATGCATACATGGTGAATAATTATAATTAATTAAACCTCACCATTTCTAGCAATTCGATTACGGTTTAACCAACTTTGCCCAGGTTTACATTGATTGTCTGTGTAATCTCCTTTGACGACTTTGGATTCTAATTTTAATAAAAAGTGCTAGGATGCTCTGTGGCATCAATCATCATCTTGAGTCACATTGATACACATGTACATGTAGTAACCTTGTTGCTTTTAGAGCATCTTAAGCTACAAGATTAAAACCGGTGTTATCGGAGGCAAGACCGGTTCGATGACCCGTGCGATCGGTTTGGAGGCAAAACCGGTCCAAGCCGGTGATTTCGATAACGAGCAGGATTTCGATACCCGATGCAGTTTCGGAAACCGATTCACAAGCTTTGACAATAAAAAAGAAAAGAAAAAGAAAAAATATTACTACTTTTCCTAGTTGTTAACACTACCCTAGCCCCCCTAAAGCTACTTAAAGACGCCCACCCCCTCTATTTCACTCACTATTCATTCGAGTCTCTTGCAGTTCTTGAGGTGAGTTCGGTGAGGAGAATTAGAGAGAGTTTTTTAACGGTTGTTCTAAGGGAGATTTTTGTAGATTTGAATAGTCGAGTTGGGTCTTGGAGAGTTGTTGGGTTGGCGGATTTTCCAAGCTACTTCAAAATTTTTTTCCCAAAGATCTTTGATTTTTCTTTAGTGGTTTTTGCAAGCTGGTGGAAGATTTTTTTTTTTATTTTGTTGGGGAAATTGCTACATAGTTGACTTCAAAGGATTTTGGTGACGACATTCTCCAAAATTTTAGAAGGTACATCAAGGGAACCCATATGAATCAAGCCATAATCCTCTTATCCGAGGACTCGTCCAAGCTCCCCTCTTAACCGGACTTGTGACTCCCTCTTAACCAATGATGCACAACTCGTACTGGTATAAGACTCATTAGCTATTGAATGGTCAACTCATATAAGACTCGGGAACGACTCATATATAAAACTCGTATTAGACTCGTCAAAATCCAAAAAAAAACTTAAAATATGGTAAATTCTAAGCACAAAAAGAAACCAATGACAATTCCAATCCTTATAAGTTATAAAAACGACAATATTTAAAATAATTAATAACATCATCTCATATCTATAAAAGTACAACATAACATTTTCGATTTTTGTAAGCAAAACATTTAGACAACACGAATAAGATAAGGAGTTCTTGTGATTCCATAGTTAAAATAAAAAATATACATAAGTTCAAAATTCAAATACATATGTCGAGAAATGATAAATGATTGTGTCATAACAATATTGAGTCTCATCGATCATGGACGACCACGCCTACCATGGAAAGAAAAGATATAGATGAATAGGGAAACAAGTAATATTATTTGGGTTAAACCCGAAGGTGGAAAGAAAATATATAGTTGAGTATGCCAAAGATGAGAGGGTTATTGCTTTGCTATAGTGCACAGAAATCATCGAGGAAAGAAGAGAATGTGTATACATACGGGTGGTTTGATTTTGTCAAAAACCACAGAGAGTGCCACACCTTGTCTTATTTTAGTTCAAAAGATCTTAGTGGAATGTTGTTCTTGATTATTGTTTGTCACGCTAGCTTTTATAAGATACATTTAAAAATAATGAATAATTCTTTTTGGGAAGGCTTTTTAAAAGTAGATGTAAAAATGTTAGTAGCTTCATGCAAGATTTATTAGATTGAATAAAACGGAAATCTGGAAAGTCGTATATTGTTTCGACTCTTGCGATTCTCAAAAAAAAAACAAGAATCCATTAACATGGAATTCATCACGGAGTTTCCTCAAACGAGAGGGAAAAACACTTTATCATGGTCGATTGATTGACTAAATTTATCGGCAATAGAGATATGAAATGGCAATCTTAATTTGTTGTTACCACCTTAACATTTCGATGTTAGTTATCAACTCTCAAATTAATAGACGAATGAAGATTGTTCCAGAATTTCTAGAGGTTACTTGAGAAACTATGTTGTATTTGAGAAGCCATATCAAAAATAGGCACATTTGGCAAAAAATTGGTACAAAACAACATAACACACTATTTAGATTGTCACCATTTAAGGCCATTTACGATTATGACACTCCTTGATGATCAAGTGGTATTTGTTGAAGACACCAGGTTTGACAATCCATGATTTCCTTGATGAGACCGACTAGATCTTGAAACAAGTAAAGGATACCTCAAAGCTGGTCAAAGATAAGATGAAATTTGTGTGAATAACAGAAGGAGTGGGGATTTGAGGTAGGGGGTTGGGTTTTTATTGAGATTGCAATCTTATAAGAAAAAAATGTGTCGAAAGGAAAGGTGTGTAGAGAAACCTGGGCACAGACTCTTGTGAGCACAGTTACCTCATTTCCAAAAAAAGAAAAGAAAAAATTAAAAAAGCATTAGGGGTCAATGAGTCTTATAGGGGTTTGATGTGGGTCTTATACCAAACCCATAAGGTCCTATACGGGTACATGGGTTTAATACGAGGTTTTCACAGGTAAGGGTCTTAAGCGCAAGTTCTATGTGAGTATTTTGGCTGCTATAGAACCCACGAAGACCGCGGGTCTTATGCGGGTGGTGCTTCTTTGCTCTTAACCAACAACTTGCTTTGAAGTTTCCCTCTTAACTAGGGACTTGTTTCCAACATGGAAGTTTTCTTCCTTTTCGTGGAGATCATGGTATGGGTGTTGTAGAGCTCCTTCTTTACATGTCATGAATTTCATATTTTATCATTATGGAACCAAATCTTTTCTTTTGTGGGGCATCGATCACTTTCCTTCACGAATCATGTCGGTCATGTCCTTTTCTTCATCGGAAAGTGATCTTCTAATCTGTCTGCCTTTTCTTCACATACAACTACTTCTTTAAGTCATGTTTCCTTTTAGTATCTTTCATCCAACCACATGAGTGCTAATTGTAAGTGACATCTACAACTCTCTTTTTGTAGCCTTGTATCAATCCATCTAGATGTTGTTCAAAATTCACAAATGAACATTAAATCAAAGTTAACATTTATAATGCCCTTTCATCATGACATATGTTTGCTTGCCAAAATCAACATCCCACCATAAACACATCTCCAAGATTTTCAAACATCAAGTGTCTTCTTTCTTTACGAGACCTTATCGAGGTCTTCCACTTACCTTCTCTACGGAGATGTCGTACCCAATTCTTCTAGTCATCGAATGTTGATTTCATTCTCTTACATTACCATAGTTGCATCTTTCACAAATTCTTTCTTTCTTCGTGTATTGCCTCCCAAGAACTTCCATCCATAGTTCCTTCATCTTTGTGAACAACCTCATATTCCATATGAGGACTTATTATGTTGATTTCATCTAATATGTAAACCATGCCTTCATGCATCTTTTCAAAGAAGAGATCCCTTTTCTTTGATCATGCTCATGAGATTGAGCATTCACCCATGCAATCTACAACTATATGATGACATGACTTAATCTATCAAATATATGCATACCTCTTTTCTTCTTTTGGTCATCTAGACATCCTTGACGACTTCACTCCTAGCTTGAAATTTCTTCAATCATGTTGCATTCTTTTGTCATATACCATCATCCTTCTAAGCTATGAATCCCATACTGAGAGTGGGGTCTCTACGAGTCACTTGCTTCTTCCAAGGGAGGTAAACCTTCTAATGAAGATTCCAACGGAGAGTTATAATTATCCTCATTCTGCCAAATGTCCTTCCCAATGATGATGATGTATGATGATTTCTTTTTACCATGCCGTATACTTACTTGGGGGTGCAATTCTCGAGTCCCTACTTCAACTTGCAACTAGCGATTCGGCCTCGAGATCAACAAAGGATATGGATCCTTAGCCCTTCTCGAGAGACCTTGCTTTCAACATCACTTCCGAATGAGCACAGTGGACACCTTGATCTATCCTGTTTTATAATGCTCGAGAGATTTGGGGACCATCTATACTTGAGTCGGTTGGGCTTCGTACGAGAAGAGTCCAGTTCTTCTTCTACATCACATCATTAGATGCAAACGGACAGTGTCTCGGCCACATCATCTTTCACGAGTTTGGAGCTCAACCCTTTCTACTTGAGACGGTCTTGATTGGTTTTATTCTTGCAACATGTACGGGGCTTTGCGGACTTCGATAAAGAGTAGGGATAAATATCTTTCAATAAGCATATTGTCTTCTAAGACTATTGTCATTCTACTCCCTCATCAAGCTAGATGTTGGTTTACGAAGTTTGAGATGTCTTCGTCGTTGGTTTTATTCTTGTCATATGCCGAGGGCTATAACGGTTCGATAAAGTGAGGATCGATACCTTTATTAGGCATATTGCTCTTCTAAGACTGTTGCCATTCTACTCCCTCTTATCAAGCCAGATGTTGGTTTACAAAGAGTTTCGGATCTCTTAGAGTTAGTGGGCATTCGATTTGATCGTCTCCCCCTTTTCCCGGAAGTATTCCTTAGATGTCTGGTCACCATTTACCCTCTTGGAGCAAGAACTAAACAAGATCATCGGGAGAACATCTATAGGTGGTTCATCCCGGTCAGCGGGTCCAATCCTTTAAGGGGGGTTGCGTCTTAAAGAATGGCCTTCTGCTGAGCACTTATTGGAGTTGGGAGCGGGCTCATTGTTCGACCCCAATATATGTTTCGCCATTGGATGCATGCTCTTTGCATTCCTCGAGAGTCGATTCGGAAGTAGGTTCTCATAGACTTCGGCGAGAGATGGACCACCAAGGTAATGACAGACGAGAATCACCAAGATGTCATTTACGGAAGTGAAGGCAAGGGGTGCACTTCATTTTAGGATGCCCTTTCTACTGAGATCGAGAGGAAGGTTCCATTGCTTGTTCGAGAATTCTTAGACCCTCAGAGCTTTTCGGGGATCCTAATCAAAAGATGTGGCCCTATATATGCGGGAGGCTCTAGGGTTTTTGAGCACATATTCTTCGGCCTCCCATCAAACCGGACCCAGGACAAAGGATCCGACATTTTTTGGTGCTACCTTCAAACGGTGGCACCAAGAGACCAATGGATACCAATACATATCAAACTACGAATCGATGGGGATCATTAGACCCCACCCCGCCACACGAGATGCGGCGACGGTCTGTCTCAAAATCCATTCACAGAACGGGACTGGGTCCTCCAGGACCTCGACGCGCGCGAGAATTTCCCCCGGTGTGAGTGAGTGGATAGTACGCACTTTTCACTAGCTCTTCATCGAGGCAACGAGACTTTGTTGAGTTTTCTTCATTGTTTTTCATTCGGTCTTAGATGTTAAGAGAGACGGGTTTGATCTTAAGACCATTAGCTTCAGATCTTCTCCCCAGGGTATTTCATGCATTGTATCTTTTATCTTCATTAGATGTATCTTTTATACTTCATGCATTATATTTTTATATTCATGCATTATCTTTTTTTATAGGATACGTTTGGTTCTCCCGTATTGTATGGACATCATTGTACTCAACGAGTCCCTTTCCACCTACTATGCGGTCAATAGTTGGACACAAATATAATTATCTCATCTATATTATCTTACCATGCTAGATGACTTTCTTCCTACATACTACTTATGCTTTCAATGAGGTTGCAAAGAGCTACTTCCTTTCTATGATGGCTTGCTACATCCATATTGTAGTCTTCTACGTACGACTATCTTTCAAGCATCTATAAAGATGTAATAGCTCCTTCTTCAATCGTATGTTTCTATTATGATTTCATCTCCTAATATGATGCATCCTATCATATTTACAATGTTTTACCATGATAGCTATCTATCCTTTAGAAAATGATAAAGGAGATTATCTCCAATCATTATGAAGATCTTTCACTTCCTCCTTTGATCGGCTTCTTGCTTCTTCGATGACATAGGCTTCAATCCTTTCTTTTTCTTTTTTTGTTGTCCTTCTTGAGTTTGGGATAATTTCTCTTGTAGTGCCCATATGCCTAACGGCGGCAGCATTGGATCTTTGACATATCAATATTCTTTTTCCCAAACTTTCCCCTTTTCTCTTGGCCATGTTAGCAAACGTTTGAACTTGTTAAGCTACATCACTTTTTTCCTTTAACCCTAGTTTCTTCAATCCTACACAATGACCACGAGTTCAGCACGAATGGGTTGGCTTCCTTTCCATAGATACTTGATACGAAGTTGCCCCATTCATCGAGGTAGTGAATTGAACACCACGGTGGTCATTTCTTTATCGGACTTATTATTTCCATCAACTCTTATAATTGGTCTCTTATTTCTAACAAATCCTGGATATGAGTTGTGTCCCTTCTTCTACGGAAGCTTCTTTGAATTAACCCTTAACATGTCCAACGACTTCATTCTCTGTAAGTTAAATCTATCCTCTTCTTCCATGCAAGAAAGTTTGATGACCCAACCAATTTGTTACTCTCCTTGCAAAATGAATTCATTTTCATAGATTCAAACATTGATATAAAGATACTTAATTGTACGATGATGATGCTCCTTTGATGGTGATAATCTTCAACTTGATGCCTTTCTTGATGATGTTGATAATAGAAGATGTCTTCCTTCAAGTATGCTTTGATATGATCATCGGCTAAAGAAAGGGAGATCACACCTTGATTCCTTGATGATGACGAGCGGTGCTTCTTCTACTTCTCTTGGATGTAAGAGCTTCAAAATGCTCCAATATGTAGTCCTTCTTTGAGATGAAGAAAATTTTGAGATCTTTGTGATGAAGATTGAGAAATGTATGGAGGCTTCTCAAAAATGTTTCAAATGTAGAACCCTTCTTCAAATGAGCTCGGGTTTGATATATTTTTTTTGTTATTTCTTCTAGATGGAGTGATCCCGAGAAATGAATAGTCCTTCTAGATGATTCGATGTCCTCTGCGATGTCTTCGACATTTTCTTGATAGTCCTTTGATGGTCCTTCTCCAAGCTACCTTTCCTTGTGTTGTCACCTTGGCTTCGATACCATGTTCGAAATCTAGGCGACTAGATTAGGTGATTTCTCTTCTTTGATAGCTTGCTTGTGATGTATTTTTACTTGACTTAATTAGCTTCTTCTTTCTCTTGATTATATTTAGTATTCTTAACATCAAACAACTACCTAATCATAAAGAACATTGAGACAAGAGGGACCACAAGATGTATACGATCGACCAAGGCCAAAACCTCTCCTCTTGAGAGGAAAACCACGAGAATTATTCTCTTCATGTAAATTTTCAGTTGGCGAATTCGAACATATCACCCCGTAAACCAAGACCCCTCCAAGACCAAGTCAAAACTTTCCTTCTTTCCTTCTAGCAACCTTGACCTCGATGTACGCAACTTCGACCTCCGACAAATTCTTCTGCAACTTTGACCAAATGGTTCTTCTCCAACTTCAACCGTGATTCTTCAGGAGCACGACCTAGCGATTTCTTCTGGAACATTTATGCCACTTCTTTCTACAACTTCGACCCGACAACTACTTCTGCCTTCGACTTGTGTAGTTTCTTATCGAACTTTGACCCGGCGGTGTCTTTAGCACTTCAACTTGCCCAACAAATTTCCAACACTTCAACATGACATAGAAAAATACTGAACAACAACTTTCCAACACTTCAACTTGTGACAACTTTCCCAGCATTTCCACTTGCCTAGCAATTTTCCAACACTTTGACTTGCCCGACGCTTTCTGGCACTTCAACTTGCCCAACAACTTTCCAATACTTTCACACTTGCCGGCAGGCGCAGAAACCTAACAAGAGCGAGAGAGAGAGGCCCAAAACTTTGATCTTGCTCTTCTTCTTTTTAATACTGTTTACCTTTGCCATCTTGGGAGATCAAACTCACTTGAGAGTGTGTCCAAATGAGGGTCAAGTTCCTTCTTCTATATAGGCTTTTGAGGGGTACCAATTGCAATCTTTAAAGCGGACTTGTCCCTTCATGTAGATGGAAAACTTGTTTCTATTTCTTTGTGTGTGGTCTTGAGAGGTCTTTCATACATGACAATGACTCAATTGACTTGTAGACTCGATGACATGCCCTAGAAGCACTCAATGGGTGCTTGACCCTAAAAATAGAGCCGCCAGACGTGAAACCCCATGCCTCGGAACAACAATAATAAATTGATTTTCTCTTTACATAAAATCATGATTACATATGTCATTATGAAGATCGATTTTCAATTCATCAATTCTTCCTTTCGACCACACCATTTTGTTGAGGTTATGGGGAGCAATTAGCTCCATCTTTATTCTTGCTTCCTTGCAAAATGCAACAGTCTCTTTGAGTATGTTCTCGCCATTATCAAACCTTAGGGTCTTTATCTTTATTTGTTAGGTTTTCTACTTCATTCTTGAATTCTTGCAATTTCTCAAATACCTCATCTTTAAACTTGAGAGGTATATCACGTTTTTCTAGAGTAATCATCAATGAATGCGCACTGTTGGTAGTGACTTCAAGATATTTTTGCATTGGACCATACACATCAGTGTATGAGATCTGAATTTCCTTCAATCTTGTATCACTGTTTGCAAGGTTTATTCACATTCTTGCCTAGAGCACATCTATTTCTGATTCCTTATACTTTTCCTTCATTTTCAACGATGCTAGCAACCATTTGACTCGATAAAGTTGTAATATCTTGTGGCGAAGGTGTCCATACTGTCTATGCCATAATTAAGAGGGCTAACATCTACGTGAACTTATGCTCGAGGAAGAGATGTTGAGACCTGTCTAACCTCCTCTCATGAATCCCGATAGTCTTAGCATGTTCAATAGCACCTTTCCGTACCATAACTTTGTCATTGACAAAAGCAATCCTATCACCTTTATCTTCTGGGAAAGAAATAGAAAGCAATTTTTCCTCAAACCTAGAACATAGAAGGTATATTATTGAGATGAATACTTCCATAGGTCTCTAGCTCTCCAGCCAGAAGTAGATCCAATCCCTTTCACATAGTAACTCTTCTTTTCTCCAAGTTTAACTAAATGAGAGGAGATCCCTTTTGATAAAGTTTGGAGTTAGTTGCATTCACATATCCTTGTATCTAGAAGCTCCTTATCAGCAGCTTACATATGTATCATCTTCAAAAGTACCTTAAGAGCAAAGAAGAGACTTACATCCATCACTTCTCTTGATAGCTTGGAATGTACTTCACGATGTATCCTTTGATAGTTACGAGGAAACTCCCTAGCAATCTTCGAGACCTTTCTTCATAAATCTTGCCATTGAAAAGAGAGAGTGAGCTTGTTTGCTTCTAGAATGCTCTTCAACAAGAGTGCCAACAAAGTATGTGATCTTCTAACATCCTTCCTTCACCTTAGCTCTAATTCCATGTTGGAAAATCAAGGTGGCGAAGATTAGAATTGATTCTCCTTACTTGATAATTACTTGTGATATTTGTTGGCCTTTTATTACTTTGATTTTACTTCCTCATCGAGCAATTACCAAAAACATGAAATCCACCAAAGACAAAAGCAAAAGATGGGCTCGACGATACAAAAACCCCTTCAAGGGGAAAACCCATAAAGATTACTTGTACTTATATAATCAAATCAAAGTGAGACCTCCGAGATCCAAGACCAAAATCGAATTCCTTCCAAGCACCAAGTCAACCCTCGATAAAATCTCTTCAAAGTCCACCAAAGTCAATGAAGGTCAAACTCTCAAAGCTCTGCCCCAATCAAAGTTTTGGCCCCTTAATTCAACTTTGTAGTTAGGACCTACAATTCTCAACCACCCACGCAACTCATATAGAAACCCTAATTAAGGTCGCACGTGTGAGCGGAAAGGTCAAATTTCAAGTCTTCTTCCTTTGCTTATGTCTTCTTTTCTCTTGGACTTTTGCTCTTGAATACCTACTCTATTAGCTACAAGTGTCGAACTTGTGGATGTGTCTCAAAATGAATCAAAGTCTCTTCCTATATATACTCTTCTTAAAAGTCAAATAGGCCTCTCCTGAGCCGACTTATCACAAAGCAAGTTTGACTTGAGTCTTGGAGGAAAAAATGACTTTGCTAGACTCAAAAATAAAAATAAAATATTTTGTTAAAAAAATTCAAATATAACAAATAAAATTTGTTTTCTCTTTTCATAAAAAAAATATACAATATCATGATTACAAAAAGTCATTATGGGATTGAATCTAGTTACATTCTCCAACACCAAAGGGCATGTCTCATCACCAAATATCATGTCTCGTTATCCAAACCACTCTCACAAGCCCAACATTATCCTACTCAAGCCCACATCATGCAAGGAAGTGCCACATCATCATCGGTGAGTAATGCTCTCCTCTGGGCAACATCTAAGGTGTTGAGTGAGGTAGTGTCTCAAAGTGCATGTTACATCATCATCAAACTCAACATCCATCGACGAGGTACAACATCTAAAGTGTAGTAGAAAGCCCTACAACGTTGCCAAATTGAAGTATGGGAGGATCATCAAAGGCCCCATCACATGCTGCGAGTCGTGCGGGGAGGAACAATTCCTAGGACAACATTGAATCGGGGTGTGAGTGGTAAGTGATATGATTTGCAATATAGGTGTCATAGTCTTATGCAAGGTATGCTGAAGACCATCATCCATGAGCACCCATTGCATTTGGAGGGAGAAAGTGTATTACTTCATTGCCTTTCCTACGCACTTTCCACCCTTAGCTTATCCTTTTCTTTTCTTTCAATTGGTGGCTGAAAGCTTTTCATTTTTATTTCGATCCCACTTATTAATGCGAGCAATTTATCACTCATAAGGGTTGAGATGCCTCTGCAAGTCCTTTTACTATAAAAAGCATGATATGCATGGGACTACATTGATGACCCTCACATGAGAGGTTAGAGATCATGTTAAATTGGTTAATCATTATCATCACTTGCCACTTTTTGCATTTTAGCAATTGGTGTATACTTTTATCATGTTTTCCTTTTTGCAACTACATCAACTTTTGGACAATTTCCAGAGACCCTCTTTGTATAGGGATGATGCAAACAAGGAACCCATTTATGCAACTAACACAATCAAACAAAAGAAAAGACAACGGATCAAGGACAAATGGCTAGTATTAAGTGTAGAAGGGTGTGGACATGCTATATAAATCATGTGGGCATGCTACATCAATCATGGCCTCCTATTTGTGCCCCTCCTAGACAATGAAAAAGCATCCTATTAGAAAAATTTCTCCCTAGGTTTACACTTTACACAGAAGGGATGACCACCAAGGTGAAATGAACGTGAGATATATTTTAGTAACAAGATCCATTATCTAATTTCAACCTATGATCATTAGCAAATGCCAAAAGCATTAAATGTAAGCACTTTGCACTTTGCACCTTCATCTAGTAGGTTGATAAGTCAAGTGGATGAGTTGACCAATAATTAGAGCGAAACACATTTGAGAAGGCTGCTATCTAAGGGTGATATAGGGTTGTGGTGCAAATACGCATCCTATTAGAAAAAATTTCTCCTAGGTTTACACTTGTATATACATGGGTAACACTCCTAATCTCCTAGGAAAGTGAAACATTTTAGAAACTGTCTGTGACCCTAAACACAAAGAAATGCAAGGTGAAACCTTTTTGAATAAAATAAGGGATTATTCACATGTGTTGGGCATGTTTGAGCTCACCCTTGAAAATTTAACTTGGAATTATCTTAAAAAGTGCTAGATTACCTAACTTTTCATATACATAAAAAGAAATTGGTTTCAAAGATGGATTCCTTATGCCGGGGACCTTGACAAACCCATGACACCCCATAACAAAATTTGGGGGGTGTCTCATTACAACCCTTATGCATTTCAACACTACTACACATCCCCACACCCAAGAAATGTCGTAGAACATTGATTTTTGGTTCAAGAAATATACTATCACATCCATCAATTACTAAATGGTTCATAGGCATTTGAAGTTTGGAAATAAGGCTGATAAACCTTTGGAGTAATATCTCCAACAAAATTTTAGGAAAACAAACTTTTTCCCATTCTCAAAAAGAATTTTAAAAATTAAACAATAGTATTATTTTAGATTTACTACTTGTTGGAAATATAATAACGCTGAATATTTCATTGTGTGGGAAAATGTAAATTTTGAATTTAAATTTTGGCCTCCAAATAATTCAAGCGGAAAGCTTCCTAATATTTTTAGGTCGGTTGGGCCACCAAAGGGCACCCATTTTGACCCCTCTCTAAGTCTACATGAAGGAGACCTATCCTCCTCATTTTGGCAGGATCGAATTTGTCTTGGTTATCTTTGATCCAATGAAGTTGGGATCGGGAGGCGACCTAAAATGCGGAAAGGATGGCATGGAAGTTCACTTGGCACATTTTCTTGGTTATTGGTTTGGCTATTATCTTGATAGAGTTGTTTTTGTTGTAATGATGAATTGAACTCTCTCTCATAAGGAAAGACTTTTCTAGGCCTTACCCATGTGGGTTGCCTAGCCTCGAGCCTAATTTTTGTGTCTATTATCTCATTGTCTCATGGTTATTTTATTGTTCTTTCATGTTTAATGGTTGAATTTTCTTCTATATAACTACTTAATGATATTGAATGAATGATATGTGAAATTGAGATAACTAAATCACTATGTGAAATTAATGCTAACTAAATCACTAGAAGTAGTTCTCTGTGGAAGAGGCTGTTTCTAGCTTATGCCTAGAAATATCAACATCATGTCAAAGTTGGAGATTGAAGAAATAGGTTGGGATGAGGTGCATCATGATCAATCCTATGCTCTATATGAAGTTTTTTGACTCTTTTTAAGGGCCACGCAAAGATCACGAGGCTATACGAATTTTGGGGCTCCTCCTTAGTTTTCTATGTTACAATACGGAAAATTTCAAAGAGGATTGAGACACTGGTCTTTGAGACACTAGTTTGAGGTGATAGGCCAAGACCTAGTTGAGGTGATAGGTCGAGGTCTTCAGCAAAAGGCAGGCAAAGATCTCGGAAGTTATACGTAAATTCAAGGTTCTCTCATCCATCTCTTTGTTGAAGCTCCTTCGTTTTGAGGTAATGTGAGTTATAAATTATGTGGCAAATAATTCCATGATTTAAGAGGGATCCAAGAATACCAAACCTATAATAACAAAGGATCTAATATTTTTTTGAGTTTTTGTGGCACACTTTATCTAAGTGTGTTCTCTGAGCAAGGATGAATCTTCTACCTTGACAAGTAATTTGAGCTACTATGATTCATTCATTGAGGCCCAAAGTATCTAACTTATCTCTTGCAAAAGGATGTCTGGTAAGATTTGGAATACGAGTATTGAAGATGACAACAATTACAAAGATAAGCATATCGACTATGCGGCACGAGTTTGTGAATTTCTTGAAGCTTTTTTATATCTCAAAGGCATGAAGTTCTAAGGCTAGGATATGCGAGTTCTATGGCTCGTTTTGAGTCTCCTTTTATACGAACTTCATGGCATAATGTGAGCTTACGTGGTACTTTGTGCGAGCTTTTGTGGCACCTATGAACAATTATGTGGCATCCAAATTAGATGATCTTTGTGATTGTTCAATAGTGTGAACAATTCATGACGAGCCTAAGGAGATTAAGTAATCCTATCTAAGATCAAGGTATCTAGGTATGGCAAATGACTGTGTTATTGAAGAAGGGTCGAGACTCTGAAGTTTGCTATAAACCAAGTACACCAAATCCCCACAGCAATTTGAGCAAAGGTTACAAAAAGTCAAAACGATGATCTATCTTGAAATATGAGAAAAGTGCTAAGCCATGTACCATCCATAAGTAAGGTAGTCAACTTATTGTGGCATACGGCAGATTAAAGATAAAGTCAAAAAACTTTGAAGACCAAAAGGCATATCACTTGAGATTTGAAAGTCTAATTCGATTTTGAATAGTATGTGTCTTTCATATATATAATTGTAAGAACGATTGAATCAGATTGACCTTATCGATCTAAGAGTCCCTGAATATATCACTTTGATTCTTGGTTACAATTTCATATCCAAATATGTTTGAATATATTGTAAAGTTAGTTTGTCAAAAAGAACTTTGAATGCTTGTTGCAATTTATGAATCATGTTGAAATATTTTTGCAAGACACTAGAGTTTCTAATGTGATGAGTGGCTCGGTATTTCAAAGAGACTTACGGTGTCAAGTAAGAGAAATTAAGTGACCTCTTGTACATATTGTCAAGGTGCTCCCTAGAATAGCATTTTTTTGTAAAAAAATTTGTATAATCTACATTAAACATAGAGAATCTCTTAAATAGATGGTTAAAGCAAGAACAACTCTTTGTCGGGTAGTAAGCTTTGAAGTAGGTTAGAAGCATCCTTGTAGCTGTGTCGAGATCCCTTGTAGTAGACTTAAGAAAGATTTGGAACGGGCCTTGTAGGTGTGCTCTTCGGAGCATTCTTGTCCACTTGTTGTAAGATTTGAAATTAGATTTCAAGCTTTGAATATCAAACATCGAGTCATAAATGATTGAAAACATTTTGTTATGAAGAACTTGGTTGTTTGGACAAGGCCATATTAATACAATCCATTACACTATGAAGAGGAAAAATACTCCTATGAATAAAGGGCTTCTTGATTGATCGATCATGTAAAGTATCTAATATTTGAAAGTCGGAATGTTTGTCCAAACTCTTGGAATGTTTTGGGTTTGCAAATCTCTAGTAAAGTTTGACCAAGAAAGCTCTAGGGTTTGAAACCCTTTGGGGTGACGATGAAATTGATGAATATTATAAGGATAAGTGTCATTTGAACATTTGAAAGAAAATCCAGAGTCTTTGGATAGTTTTGAACATTGGATTGGCTAGGGTTTTGAAAGAAAGCCTGAGGCTTATGGACCAAACCCTAAGGGCCGATAACAAGAATGACAAAGTTGGGAAAAAGAATGCAAGAATGACTAAGCTTAAAAAATTAATATGGTTTGGAGTCAAAACCCTAGTTGATCTATTGCTAACCTTATCAAATCATTAGGGTTGGAAAGAAAGGCATAGATCAATTAATTATGCATAGAAGAAGATGTTAAGAAATCAAGGGGGCTTGTAGATTAGGGTTAATTCCTCTTACTTGATAATTACTTGTGAGATTTTGTTGGCCTTTTATTACTTTATTATATGTTCATCGACCAATTACCAAAACACGAAATGGCAGAAGAGCACAACAACAAAAGAACACAAAATATAGGCTCCAAGCTGGGAAAAACCCTCCAAGGGGAAAGCTCGATAAAATTCTTCTCTTCTTATAGAATCAAATCAAATATGAGACCTCCTCAAAAACCAAGTCAACCCTACAACAAAACCTTCCTCAAACAAATCAAAATCCATAAATTCAACTCTAGTCAAACTTCGACTAATTCATAACTTCAATGGTGCAATTCATAATTTTTGGCCATAGTTAGATGCAATATTTTCCTTCTTTGCTTGGCTTTCTCTCTTTCTGCAGAGATTCACACCTCTTCTTCTCTTGCTACGAAATCGAACTTGTGAAGGTAGTATGACCAAATGAGGTTAAAGTCTCTTCCATTTATAGCTATTCATGTGGTCGGGTCAGAATGTTAATCGACCTCTCCTTTGTAGGTTCGACTTGGTCTTAGGGGTAAGCGGGGTTTTTTGCCAAAGTTCTAATCCCAAGTAGTAGTACATAAGCCCAAGATCCTTCATGTTAAATTTTGTCGTCAACTTCTTCTTGCATTCTTGAATACGATGTCTACCCTGTAACAATGATCATCCACATATAAGCATGTAATCACGGGTTCATTCTTGACCACTTTGATGTAGAGTTGGGATCTACAAAACTCTCGAGAGAAAAATTAACTCTTAGCGAGATATGCATCCATTCTAGCGTACCAAGCTCTAACGAATTGCTTGAAGCCATATAGAGCTTTCTTCGGTCTGCGGACATGTGTTTCCCTATTATGGACTTCAAATCCCTAAGGTTGCTCAATATAAACTTCTTCATCTATCATTCCATTCGGAAAGTTGTCTTAACATCCATTTTGGTGAATGTTCATCCACTAGTGGCGGCGAAAGTCTTAGAACATATGCATCCATTCTAGCGTACCAAACTCACAGAGGCTTTCTTCCAAGCCATATAGAGCTTTCTTCAACCTTTGAACATGTGTTTCCCTATTATGGACTTCAAATCACTAAGGTTGTTCAATATAAACTTCTTCATCTATTGTTCCATTTAGAAAAGTTGTCTTAACATCCATTTGGTGAATATTCCATCCCATCTTGGCGACCAAAAGGTAATGATCTAATGGTTGTATATCTAGTTATAGGAGCAAAGGTTTCTTCATAATCAACTCCATCCTTTCAAGAAACTTCTTATTACCACAAACCTTACCTTGAATTTGTCAATGCTTCCTGGCTTTGCATGTTTAATTTTGTATATCCATTTGGATGTGACAACAGATTTGTCACTAGGTTTCTTCCATTCTTGATGTTCGGTTGCTTTCTCATAGAGGATGGTTTTGCTTCAATGACTTGTTGCACGGAGTTCACTTAGTGGTAACATCTTCATGATTAGTTGTACATTCTTGATTATTGTCATGATCCAATATTTCTTCAAAGATGGGTACTTCTTCCTCATCATAATCAATAGGAATGTCCTTGGACTTCTTGTATAAAATACTTTCATCAAAGATATCCTCTTTGCTTACTTCAATCTGTCGTTCTTCCTTGATCAGGCTTCAAGCTTTAGATGATGTACTATAACCAACAAAGATGCCTCTTATACTTGCATGGTCCAATTTCTTCCTTTTTGTCTTTCGGAATATGAATGTATACGAGACATCCAAATATTCGAAGATGGTTTACACTTGGCTTTCTGTAGATGGCTATTACAGGCTCATGTCATCGAGGGATTTTGTGAGGATTTCAATTTTGTATATATAATGTTGTTATTGTTGCTTCGCCCCATAAGAACTTAGGAAAGTCTTGGTCATGTAGCATGGCTTTAAAACATTCTTGAATCAATTGGTTCTTTCTTTGACCACACTATTTTGTTGAGGATTGTAGGGAGCTAATGACTCCCTCTTAATTCTTACTTCCTTACAAAAGTCCACAAGTTCTTTAGAAGTGTGTTCTCATATCGGATCTTAGGGTTTTTATCTTTCTTTACGCTTGATTTTTCCACCTTTGCCTTCAACTCTTAAATTTATCAACACTTCATCCTTAGACTTGAGAAGATATATCCATGTTTTCCCTAGAATGATCATCAATTAATGTCACATAATATTGATGGCCTCAATATATTTCTCACCGCCGCAGGTCCAACAGCAGAGTGTATGACATCCATAATTTCTTCCAATCTCGGTATCACTGTACAAGGGTTTCTTTATATTCTTTCGAGCACATCCCTCACGGAACTCCTTCCTTGCTCTTCTTTTTAGTTCGGGGATGCCAATAACCATATGATTTAGAGATTGAAATATCTTATAATGAAGATGACCATACCTTCTGTGCCAAGCTCACGAGGATTTATTTCTAAATGCAGGTAGATCTTAAGGAAGGGTGTTAGAAGCCTACGAAGCCTCCTCACAAATCCCGATAGTCTTAGCATCTCTTCAATACTAGATCCCTTACCCCATACAATGAATTTTCCCTCAACAAAAGCAACCCTATAACCTTATCTATCTTCTAGACAAAAAATAAGCACGATTTTCTCCAAACCTAGAACATAGAGTATATTGTTGAGATAAATGCTTCCACCGATTCCCGGCTCAAAAAGAAAGTAGATCTAATTCCCTTCACTAAGTAGCTCTTTTGCCCTCCGAGTTCAAGTTACGGAGGCTCCTTTAATTACCAAAATACCATCATCTTCAAAAGTACTTGTGAGTGTAGAAAAAGAAACTTCCATCCAAGACCATTTTAGATAGTTTGGAGATGAACTTCATGATGCAATCTTTGATAGTGACAAAGAAGATTCCTAAAAGTCTTGAGACCTTTCATCATATAGCTTTCCATTGAAGAGGGGGAGAAGAATAGATGATTGCTTCAAGAGAGTCTTCCAACAAGATAGCCAAAAATGATGTGATCTTCAACTTTCCTCCCTTCACCTTGGCTGCGATACCATGTTGTGAGAAATCAAGGGGAGTTGTAGATTAGGAGTTGATTCCTCTTACTTGATAATTACTTGTAAGATTTTGGGTAGCCTTTTATTACTTTATTATATCTTCTTCATCATGCAATCACCAAAACATAAATTCATGAAGATCACAAGAACAAAAAAACACAAGATATGAACTCCAAGCCATAGCAAAACCCCTCTGAGAAAACCCGATCAAATTCTTCTCTTCTTGTAGAATCATATGAAATATGAGACATCCAAAACCCAAGACCGAAGACCAAGACCTCGACCTCCAACAAAACCTTCCTCAAACAAGTCAAAGTCCACAAATTCAACTCTAGTCAAACTTCGACTAGCTATGAAATTAGCCCTACAATTTTCAGACGCAATTTGTACGATTTGCCCCCGAGAATCTTGCGTTTGACGGCAGGTCAAAATTCCAAATTTTTTCCTTCTTCGCTTGGCCTTTTGTCTCTTCCTTGGCCTTTGCACATATTTTCTTCTTCTCTTGATGGGAGATCAAACTTGTAGTGTAGTATGTCCAAATGAGGTTGAAGTCTCTTCCTTTTATAGCCTTTTATGTGGTCAAATTATGCCCCTTCTAGGCCGACCTCTCCTTGGCAAGGTAGAAGCTTGGTCTTAAGGGTCCAATAGACTTTTCTAGACTCAAAAATAATAATTTTCTTTTGTTACAAATTATGCAAATAGGACTTTGACCGTGACAATTTTATTTTTACTTAAATAAAACCTAGATGCATGAACGACATGCTTTTTTAAGAAAAATAATAATAATAATATTTTTTCTTTTCTTTCTTTTGCTTTTTCACAAAATATACATTAACACAATACAAATACAATTATCAGATTAAACCTAGTTACATTTTCTAACGGAAAAACACTAGCTTCAAAAATTTTGACATCATGATAATAAGCTTGAATCAGAGTTAGACAAGAAAAATAAACATTAAGAGGGGTTGTCGAAGTTCTTTTTAGAAGTCGTTATTAATGATGTGGACTTCTTGATGATGACATAGACTCTCAATAATGATGTGAACGACGTCAACTCCTTAATGATGATGTAGACTCTTAGATGATGATATGGACTTCTTCTTGATGATGTGGACTCCTTGATAATGATGTGGTCGAGTCCAATTCCTTGTTGATGATGTAGACTCCTTGTTGATGATATGAACTTCTTGATGATGTGGATTTCTTGATGAGCACACAATGATGTGGTCTCCTTGATGATGTGGACGAAAAGTTAACTCCTTGATGAGTTGAACAAGATTAGTGGACCTAAGAGGAACTAAGATCAAAAGGGTGTTGACACATTCTGCGGAAGGTAAGTACTTTCTTGATTGCTTCTATTGTTGTTTCACCAAGAGTCTCTTGTCTTTGTATATCGTTGAAAAAAATAGAAGAACAAGTGACAAGAAGACTCGTGATTGGATGAGCTTTGGACTCGGAGGGAGAGGACAAGATCAACCTAATTGAAGAATGTTTTGATCCAAGATGTAAAGAAGTCAATAGTGACTTCCAAAAATGAAGATGATTAGAGTAATGATGATCCAAATATGTTGAGATGTGACATGTGACTTTTATAACTATGTTGATGATGTGTTTGTCAAAGACCAAGGTCCTCTTCATCTAGAATAAGAAGGGAGTTTATTGAAGAATTATAATATGGTATGACACGAGCTTGGTGAAATCCTGTGATTCTGACATAATGGAAAATTTGAAAAAGTTGTGAGACTTTGTTGTCAATTTGATGAATCCATCTAATTGGCTCGTTGAACCACCTAATGCATGGAACTACGACTCTGTCACAGTGGATATTTTGGGTGATGTCTTGGTCTAAATGGCATGGATGGTCCTCTTTTGCATGTAGCACGATTGAAGTTGGAAATGTAGCTAATTTGTAGGCATTTGGTTGTCAATCCATTTGATCTTACACTAATGGCTTGAGAGTTGTTGACATTTTGTACCCCATTGAGAAGCCACTTATTGTTTGCTACATTCGACTATGGCACAATTTTTTGTTGATGAGCAAGTTGCTAATATTGGCTTATGTGAGAAGCCACATGTTGTATGTTGGATCGACCATGGTTGTTGATGTTTGTATGCAACGAAGCCAATTTGTTGAATCGATAGGTTGGATGTTGCTTTCTGCGGAATATTTAATAAAGCGCTTAAGTCCTACATCGACGCATTTCTCTTGTTGAGCGAGGTTGTTAACGTTTCTGTGAGAAGCTTGTAATGGCTAGAATCTCATTAAAGAGGAAGCATTGACCTATAGCATCATGAATCTTCCTTCGTGTGTGTCGAGAACCACATGGATTAGTTGGGAATATTGTCACCCCCGCAGGTTTGTGTGGATCGGGAGACCGGTGGTATGGCCTAGGAGCTTGGTCCTGAGGCACTTTGTGATCTCTACCTTGGGTTGTGTGTCGAGGAGAGTTATGGATTGGTTATGGAAATTGATCTGGAGTTCTCTCCCATGAGTTTGTGGACGAGAGACCTTGTTTGTGGTCGGAGATGTACCTTGTGCATATGATTGCTTTGGCCTCATTGATTGATCCCCACTTGTTGTGGTGGATGCTATTTATCTTTCCTTATGATGAGACTAATGATATCTCCCTTAAGTTGTGTGCTAGGAAACCTATGGATTGGTCGGGAGTTTGATCTTAGCGAGAGAGAGACTTGTACTTGTGATCTTTTGCCTTACGTTGTGGTAGAGACCTATGGGTTGGTCGGGGAGATTGATCTTGAGAGAGAATGAAATTTTCTTCATGTGGAAAATATCTACGATCGGTATTTTCTTCGAGGTGGAAAAATGCAAATTTTGAATTCAAAATTTTGGCTTCCAAATAATTCAAGTCGGCCTCCTATTATTTTAGGTCGTTTAGGCCCCCGAGAAGCACCCATTTGACCCCTCTCTAAGTCTACATAAAAGATACCTCTCCTCGTCATTTTGGCACATCGAATTTGTCTTGGTTATCTACGATCCGGCGAAGTTGGGTGCGGAAGGAAGGGCCTCAAAATGCGGAGAACATGGAAGTTGACTTGGCACATTGGTTTGGCACTTGATCTTGTTTCTTGGTTCTTTGGTTTTCTTATTATCTTGATATGGTTGTTTACGCTCTAATAACGAATTAAATCTCTCTCTCTCACAAGAAGGAACTTTTACGGGTTTTTTCCTCTTGTGGATTTTGCCCACTGACCTCAAGCCTAATTTATGTGCCTCTTGCGAAGAAGCAAACATCGCGATTTTATCGCGATTTTTTTATTTTTTTCAACTCAACGATTTTATCGGCGATTTTTTCCCAATTTTTTGAAAAAATCACCGATGTCAAAAAATCGCAATTTTTACCAAAAAAATCGTGGGCCCATCAAACGGCAACCCTATAAGGTTAAAAATCGATTTTTTTTTGTCATTTTTATGACCCTCTCATTTTCTGACACACCACAGCCCAGCGGGTTAATGGTAATGTTAAATTCTTAAAGTAAAAGTGATATTTCCTTTATTTTTCATTTTTATCATTCATCCTTTTACTTGAATTTTTAACATTACCATGAAATGACTCGGGGATGTTTAAGAGTAGTTTCGACCTCATTGGATTTCATATGGAGAAACTAGAATTTTGGAATTTTCACTCAAAATTAAATGGACTTAATAGTTTCGGGGTTTTCATGGTTTGGAGATTTGCATTGTTTCCATTTGATTCTGTTATGTGTAAGGGTATGAGATTGGCATTTGATCGAAGAGTATGAGTCACTTTAAGAACCTTAGAACTGTTGGTGGCATTGATTGTTGAACTTTGTTGATGTTGGTGGTATTGATTGTTGAACTCCCCTACGTGGCCTTACGCAAAGAATGTGCCCTTCCACTCAAAGGAAAACAGGCGGTTAGGCATGTTAATCTTTTTCTAACGCATTTTTAAGGTTGAGGAGATAGACCCTTCACTCCAAACCAAAATCATTGGTTAGGCATGTTAAACCTTTTCAATTTCTATCATGTTATAAGGTTGAGAAATCCAGGGTACGAAGACTTTGAGCTAGATGATGTTTATGTATCTCTTGTTGATGATCCCATTTCTAGTAGCGATGAATCAATGATGAGTTTCATGAGGAGGAGGAGGAGCGGGGAGGTGACACCACCTATTTTTTGCTACGGTAGAGGACGTGGTCTACCTACTTTAGCTCACAGTGCTTCGGGATGCGGAGCACGAGTCTGTTGCACCCGGCCCACTTGACTTCTTCGTACAGAGGGAAAGGCTGACATTTCTCGCAAGAGAGGTGAGGAAATCGGTAGTATGGGTTGTTTGGTGCATTCCTTTGTATATAACATTATGACTCATGATGAGATACATTATTATATTTTTGTTGATATTTTTGAGGTTGAGTTGAGACTCAAGACTTAGTATTCGGGACATGATTCACTATTATGTGTGATGTATGTAGACATGATATTACACGTCTTATATATTAGTTTTTTTTTCATATTTATGTGTCAATGCATTTATTTTATGTTGTGGGTGCTTTAGATATTTAAAAAATTGAAAAAAAATGAATATTTTGTATGTGCCGATTTTCCGGAATTTTTACGATTTTTTCCAATTTTTTCCCCTCGCAGGATTTAATCTGATCGTGATTTTTTGCTTCTTTGGTCTCTTGTCTCATTGTGTCATGGTTATTTTACTACCCTTTCATGTTTAATGTTTGAATTTTCTTACGTATGTTGCTTAATGATATTGGATGAATCGGTGAAACAAGAATCGGCGACTTAGCCAGGTGTGGTCGCATAATTACTATGCCGCTCGGTAGCAAGACAATCCGATTTGCCTGCGCGAGTCAAACACGCGTTGGCCAGAGTTTGACTCGTAGTCGGTATGAGTTGTTTCGCACGGCGCTGATGTCCGATTTTCCGAAATTTGCCGTTACTCGGTTGTCATGTCTTCTGGGTTTTTCGCGGAAATGGTTTTGTTACCGGTGTGTTGTTTTATTTACACGCTGCCCCATTAAGGATTTTATTTACACGCCCACTATCTTGGGAGTCGTCGCCATTCTTCTTCTTGGACGCATTATTCAGTGCTTGGTCTTTGGATACGTCGCCATTGCCATAGCTAAGAACTTGCTAGGTTACAATTGGAGTTCATATTTGTGTGTCGAGGAACTTCAAACATTGCGCATTGCATCATTGTCGAGTCTACATTAGCGCCATGTTCAGGTGTCAGAGTGCCATCATCGAAGAGTCTTTATGTCGCAGTGTCTGAAATTGCATCAAGAGTTGAGTAGCATGGTGTCGAGGCACAAACTCAAATTTCAACAATAATTTTTTTTGTTTTAATAAACTAAAATGAAAATGATAAATCTAATACATTATACGATTCAATATTCATGGGACTAACTTAGTCATTCTTCCCATACAGCCCTCCGCTAATCCAATACGATAGAAGCCCTCCATGTTTGGTTGGATGGGCTTAAATTAATATGTTTTGTTAAGCTTTGGACAAATGTGGTTCCAAGTTCCAGAGATAATAATGTTTGATTTTTGGTTAAACGAGATGTGGGTCTCGGGTAATACGTAAGACGGTAATTTGTACCATTATGTCGATCATTCCTTGAGCGGTTATTTGTTGAACATGAAGAAACTTCTAAACATAGAAAATTGAGTCCCTAGCAAAGAAAGAGATATTTAATCTAGAATATGTAAATGACGACAAGAAACCAAAGCATCGGAGAAAATTCAACGGAATGAGGGCATACAATCTTTTGCTGTAAAAACTTCAACTTCCAACAAAACTCGGACGCGGTTATCATTTACCATATACTGTAAAATTATAAATTATAAAATTTAAATTTTTTTTTTGTAAATATAAAATTGTAATTATGTTAATTACTAAAGTCTAACCTTTGTGTATAAAATAAATATCTCCTTTTTTTAATAAATATCTCCCCTTTTGATTCCGGAGAGAAAATAAATATCTCCTTTTTAATTTTTATTTTTTTTTGCCTTCTTATTTTGCGAGAAGTTAGGAAGCACAACAATCTTTGAGGAGAAGGATTTTGCTTGGGCTTATTGTGACAAGATTCCTGGAAGTCCCAAGCTCCTTTGTAAATTTTGCAAAACGAGAATGTAGTGGAGGCATCTATGGATTCAAGTACCACCTTGCACGGAATGCAAGCATGATATAGGTTTTTGTAGCAAGGTTGACGATGTCAAACACTGACAACCTTGGCCCTTGACATGTGAGGCGACATAATGTAGAAGGCAAAGCAAAAACAAGAAATAGGAACTCTTGGAGTTGGCGTTTCTTCTTCAATACCCCCTTTTTCATACTTCTATTGAGTCCTCAATGCCCGTTCCCAAGTTTCTCACGGATATCAGTCAAGCCAAACTCAAGCGGATAGATAGAGCACAATTCAACAACGGGTGGAAACATAAACACTTTTTTTGTCACTTTCAAAACACCGGTTCCCAACCTACCTTGGATGCTGTGGTTGGAAAAAGATATCGATAGACGAGCAAGGAAGGCCATTACTAACTTTTGGTTCTATTCGTGCCTTTCATGGCACCGAAGTCCTTGTTGACAGCTATGATTGATGCGGTCATTGTTGCGGTCCGATTCAAAGCCCCTACATCGAGCCTTAGGACGGTTGTTGTTAAGTGTTGAAGATGTCATGCTTGTGCTAGTGAGTTTCATTCATCATGGGTAGAGACGGGGTGCACCATCATGAGTGATGGATGGATGATCGAGGGAATAGAAATTTAATAAATTTCCTTGTATCTTGTCCGGCGAGCCGCAGTGTTTCTCAAATCGATGGATGCCTCGAGAAAAGGTTAACAACTTTGCTTAACTTATTTGTGAAGCCAGTGGAGGAAGTTGTTCAAGAAGTGGGGAGAAGAACATGTTGAACAAATTGTCACCAACAATGCGGCTACTTATATGGTTGTTGGTAGACTTTTTGAGATTAGGCACCCCACTATTTTTTGGACCTCTTGTGCGCCATTGCATAGATTTAATGCTTGAGGACATTGGTAAGCTTCATTGGATACATGAGGTTACGGAGAGAGCAAAATTCATAACCAAATACCAGCCTTTAACCACACTATTGTCCTAAACACCATGAGAAAATACACTAAAGGTAAAGAAATTGTTTCAACCCTGCGGTGACTATATTTACAACAAATTTCATGCTCCCCATGCAATCGTAGTTGGAAGCAAAAGATAAATCGAAGAGGATGTTCTTGGGACCTAAGTGGATGGCATCTAAACATTCCCGGAGGCCCTTGAAAGGCATTGAAGGTATTTGCACCTGTGTTTAATGATAGTTTTTTGGAAAGATGCCAAAGAGATTGTCGACGTAGCGAGTCCTTGTCAAAGGTTCTCGGAGTACTTCAAGTCTTTTGGTTTTTAACTTTTTCATTTTTTAAATTCATTTCAAGCTTCTTTTATTTTCAAAGTTTCATATTTCATTAAATTTGAAAGCTTGAACTTTATTCCCGAGGATGGTTGATGGTGACAAGCACACTTATGGGTTACATTTATGAGGCGATGGATCTCGCGAAGGAAGCCATCAAAAGAAGATATGGCGATGAGGAGGTAAAGTATTTGCCTCTTTGGGATATTAATGCACGTTGGGATAGGCAATTGCATTCCCCCTTACATGTTGTTGGGTGCTTCTTAAACCCATAGTATTTTTTTATAATAAGAGCAAATTTAATGAAGATGGGGAGTTGGCGAGGAGGACTTGGGCTTGTGCATTGGAAAGGTGCTCACGATCCGAGAATTTCAAAGTCGTGTCTTTTCCCAACTACGAGTTATGGGGCCGCGACCCAATTATTTTCCTATAACGGTGCTATACGAGAAAGGACTAAGATGTTGCAGTGCCCTAAAGGCTTCATCAATTCATTAAATTTGTTTAAAAATTTATTTTGTATGTTAAATGTTTTATTAAATTTTGTTTTCTTTTAAGTTTTTAGTATTTAGTACTTACTATACGAACACTTGACATTTTCTAGGTCTTTGGTGGCCAAAATTTTGGTAGTGATATGCCCGAGTTGAAGAGATTCGCCATTCAAATCTTAAACCAATCATGTAGTGCTTCGAGGTTGTAGGCGCAAGCTGGAGCATGTTTTGAGAAAATACATTCTAAGAAGCGCAATCCAATTGACACAAAGCACTTAAATGACCTTGTATTTGTCCATTACAATCTACGACTTCGCAACAAGCAAATACTAGGTGAGAGCACGAATTTGAAGTTTTTATAATTTGGATTTGTACTTTAAAATTTAAACTTTAAAGTTCAAACTTTAATTTACATTTCAATGTCTCATGATAATGACGGGTTTGGATCATTCACCAATCGACCTTGAGGAGATAGATGCGCAAACTACAAATGCATCGGATTGGGTCCAATTAGAGGAGGAGCCTCCTCTTTTAAGTCTACATGACTTGGAGAACTTAGAGAAGTCAAGCAAGCGAAGGAGTGGGAGGAATCGCTTCTAGTTTCTCACTCTTAGAGTCTTAGACTCTCGGTTAGTGATTTTTAGTATTTGCGGTTGCTTGGCGATGTTTTGTAAAATTTTAGAAGCATATGCTTATGGTTCTATGTAGTCCTTTAGTTAGGACTCGGTGCTTCGAATCATGGGTACGGACTCATAACATATATGAGATACTTATTCATTCATGATATTTTGGACATCTATTGATATTATGGATTGTTTGGACATGGCTTTATTGAATATCAATGAAAAATAAGTTGTTTTATTTCAATATATGTGTATATCTTTATTCAATGAATTTGCCGATTTTTTTTTCGACCCAATTCAAACTCTTCGCTCTTTTGCTTATTTGATTTATTGCCAATTCCGAGTACGGTAATATTGGGATGAATGATGTACGATTAATGCTAACGGTGTTTCTAGCTTGTGCCCTATAGATCTCAACACTACTACCATCTGACTTTGTTCTTACGCAGCAAACAAACACTTCGGTAAAGGCAAACCTGCTCTGTTGCCCTCGGTTCTTCACCGGACACTAAACTTCTTGAAGAAAACAAGCATTGAACCACTTAGTCCATGTTATATAAGTATTGAACGGACAACGCAAATTCGGGGCAAATGCTAGCAACAATGCATCTATTCAACCTTTATTGTTCCTTGAGAAACAATTTCTTGTTGTGTAAAGAAATCGTGCTCGAGACATTAAAGATTATGTCACAAACAAAAGTATATCTTGTCCATGTTCTATAAACCTTCAAACATTAATTATATAATCTTTAAATATTAAACCCATGGAAGGTTATAACGATGCCATATTCTCCTCATCTTTGAAATGAAAGGATGCGAGAAACAAGAAAAGAAAGGATTTCAATTTGATATGCGCCTGCTTGAAGCAGAATCTATCGGTGTAAAATCACGAAGGAATGAGTAATGATAACGTTAAAATAGAGGAGCGCCCATTAAAGTTTATTTAACTCTTAAATACACATGTATCTAGAGACACTGCGGCTCAAATTACTCTATTTTACTCACGGACTATGGAAAACATAATAAAGGCGAGAAACTATTCGTATAAACGAGAATGAGGAAACTTGCAAAAACTTTTCTACATTAATTAGGTATTCATTGTTTAGTACAAAATTTTAGCTTCAAGGTCCAAAAAACTCGGAACCCTCCTTTTCCTTGCAATTGTCTTTAAATACGTTAACACATAACGAGTTTCCCGATGTGCGGCGAGTTCTAACGACTTTATGGCAGTTTATGCTTAACCTAACTACTACTACGGAGGCATGTGCCTCGAAATAAGTCTTATTACATTTGCATAATTTCATTAAAAACATGGACAAAATTTGAAAATTTCTAATCAGATGGTAATTGCTCTGAGATAGTTGTTGTCTCAACGAATCCTTGTGAATGAGCGGCTACTTGTGGGTAGACATTGGAGTCACTAGCATGTCTATGGAAAATGTCTTGCACTTCTTCCAAAGTTCACTGCGAGTTGTTGGAGAAATTCTTGTAACTAAGATACTCCGGTCTAAATGCAACATCCGGCGCGGGTAAGCTTTTACGAGAGAGTGTTTTTACCATCCATAGCAAATTAAAATGTCTCTTGTAGAAAGTTAAACATTGTTTCTCCCCATAAAATTTGTGTGTTTTCCTTGCCTTCTATCCGCCTTACTTTTTGCCGGTGTTAATGAGTCTTCATAAAATTTCCATGTTAACATAGTTCCCTTTTGCATCATTACCAGAAGGTAACCCCTACTACCGGATTGGTTATCGAAAGATATGTCGAACTTCTTCATAGTCTCTTTAATTCCCGGCCTCTTCTCTACAATTGTCAGGAGATTGCTTTTAATTACAACCAAACGAGAATGGGACAAAGAACAATTTAACGATTAGAAAATTCATAATAAATATCGAAATGACGTCACTACGGGGTCCCGAGAGTACGGCGGAAAACTTCAACTTCTGCCGTAATGAATCTCGGCCATTGATCACGGCTCGCCCAAGGTTTGACCGGTCAACTACGGGGGTCCGATTTTGATAATTAACGAGCTGTTTTCTCCCCTTAGTAATAACTAATCCGAAACACTCTCCCACGATCACACCATACTTGCTCGGAGGGTTAGCAGAACTTTAAGCTCAAAACAAAACATATGCTTGATAAAAGTTTAATAATCATCGAGCTTTGAAACGCTTCTTTTTATGAGATAGTATAAAAAAAACCTTATACTATAACACATGTTTTTACGATTTTCTAATTTTTTTTTTGTATTTTTGATGCTCGGAATAAAAAATTAGAAAAGGATATGCGGATATGATCCACAACATACGGCTCACACAGGGATAGTGTTTTTGCCACGAAACACTAAGAACTTGAAGATCGGGGGCCTTCACTTCGAGGCATGGAGTCACGTATTGCTTGGTGGAAAATGTCTGATGATCTGCCCAGGATATATACAATGATGGTGAAACGACTTCTTTAGTGCGGAAGTAATGCTTTAGATATTGCCCATTCACGAACATATCTAATACTTCTCCTTCAGGACTTTTCCAACATGAAAGTGTTATTCATCACGACTTCATTGATTTTGAATGGACCATACACGAAAAGGATCAAATTTGTCGTGTTTCCCCTTTGTCCTCCCCTTCGGGTATCCATCTCAATACCGAAGGTCTCCCTTAAGAAACATGATTTCTTTGGCCTTCTGTCAAATATTGTCTTCATTTACTGTGGAAATGTGGCAAGCAAATTCTCCTAGAACTTTGTCTGTGTTTTCACTTGGTTCTATTACATTATTCATTCTCCTAATCATGGCATTAGGTTACGCCGAAGCATCTTGAAGGAAGGAAATCACGAGGCTTCTGTTTGGGTGGGAAACAATGCTGAGTACCATATACTGGTCGTAAGGTGACTTACCGATGGATCTTCTAGGGTCATCCTTGTGCCCATAGTGCAAACACTAGCTTTGAATCCCAATTCTTTTGATTTTCATTTATTGTCTTCTTAGGGATTCTTACCGGTGTTTGTTAGAAGATTCTGTAAATAGTTCCTTTGTGGATGATAAAGGTTTGTAGAATGAGACAATATCACATTGTAAGTCAATGAGAAATTAATGAACCTTAGTGTAGAAAGTGAAAACTTGGGCATTATCTGTCACAATCTTTCTTCCAGACATCAAACACCATAAAGATATTTTCTTCTAAAAATTTCATAACAACCAAATCATTTGTGCCTTCTGGTGAGGATTACCTCCACCCACTTTGTAAAATAATCTGGTAACGATGAGGATCCACTTAAATTGCCTTGGATGGTGGATTGATTTCCCCAATGAAATCAATCCCCATTGTGCGAAAGGTTCTTCAACAAAAACGAGAAGGGGTAATGGAGCTAGTTTTTTCTTTTAACATAAATACCTAGCATTTTTGACCAACTTTTAAATGCTTTATAAACATCGACAAACACGGATGGCCAATAGAAACACGATTTAAATATCCCATGACGGTGACCTTCCATTTTGTAATGACCTCACTTACGGTATTCATGATATTCTTTGATTACTTAAAACTTCTTCCTCTGTCAAACATAACAACAACACACCGACGGTCCTTCCAATACAATTTTGCTTCAATTGTGACATAAAGGCCGAGCCAAAAGTTTTAAAGCCACAGCATTTGGTTCTGTCAATTGAAGGGGAGACGAAAGAAAGCACAAATAATGAACAGTATCCTTATACCAATCCGAGCGAGAGAAATTTATACTTAATTGCTATCTTTGGTGATTATCACTGTTTCTCCATCGACTTCATCCACAGGGAGCCCGACAAATTAATTCCCAATGGCCCAGAGTTGACCTCTTTGTCAATAATTTGGCCAATCCCAAACCTTTGACCCGGTTTGGTTGGTTTGTCAAGGTCATATTCACCAGTTTTAGCAATCCATTCCTCTTTTTCCTTCCATGTCGCTCTGTGCTAGGACATCCTTTACGATTGAATTGGGAACATATGCTAAGATTTGAGAATGAAAGATATAAGTTAGAAAGCTTTCAATGCTTTCACCGAGCATAAACTTGTTTCTCCAATATATTATATTTCAGTGCATCTCGGAGAACTTTACTAAAAATATGCTATAGGTTGTTAGGTACTTTCTTCATTTCTGTATGTGCTCGGTACCGATCGTCGAGGGATACGAACGGAAAGAATTTGAAATGGCTTCAAATAATCCGGACGATGAGAACGAGCGCTTCCCTTTAAAGCTTCTTTAATCCTTTGAAAATATTCTCGCGCCTCTTTGTCCCCTTGCTTCGGCATCCTTTTTCAACATGCTCCTTTTCTTTTTGACGATTTGCGTAATTTGGAGCAGATACTTCTTAGAAAATTAATTTTTCCAAGAAATCTACGAATATCTTTTTTGCTTCGGGGCGGTGGAATGGAGGCCTTGTTGCGTCAACCCTCGGCGGATCTATTTTCACACCTTGTTTTGAAACAATATGACCCAACAGGTTTACCTTCTTCCGGAATGACAGAGATTTTTTTAGGATTCAACGATAACCCCATACTTTCTACACTTCGGAAAGCTTTTACGCAAATACGCAAGTGTTCTTCATCGGAATTTGAACAAATTGTGACATCATCCAAATAAATAACTACAAACGATCTCCAACAAATGCAATATCCATCGCTCTTTGGAATGTAGCTCACGCATTCATTAGTCCAAAAGGCATCCTAGCATACATGAATGTTCCCCATGGCGTAGTGAAACGGTTTTTCTTACGATCTTCTTTCTCATGACCACCTGGTTATGCACAGAAAAGCCATCCACCATAGATAATCTATAAACTCCGGTCACCTTTTGTAAACAAAATCCATCTTCGGCAAGGGTAATTATCTTTCAATGAAGCTAATATTCAAATTTCTAAAATCTACACACGGCCTTATCTCTCCAGTTTTTCTTTCGGTTGGTACAAGATTGGAAACCCAATGCGAATATCCTAGGCGGAACAATTATTTTACAACTGCTGACTTAATTTCTTTACCTCCTTTTCGATCCCGGAATGACAACAATGGATTGATTTGTCGGAACTTTGTTTATCTTTGACTTGACTCCTGCATCCTTCGATGGGATTTTATCTTTGTATGATACTCTTATCATATGTCTTCAAATCATCATAAGACCAAGCAAATACATCTTGGAATTGTTTGAACAAATCTATGTACCTTTCTTTGTGGTCCTTCGAGACCCCTTTGAACAATTTGATCATTGTAGGCTCTGACGAGTCCCTAAATTGCGATCTTCTGCTCATCTTGGTTTGCTTTCTTGATTTACGCAACGTCGTTTGCATCAAACGATCTTTCAAGAGGCACTAAGCCTCTTGGCAAAAGCGATTGTCTTTCAAGCCCGAATGATTTCTGACCAAATATTTCTTTTTAAGAGTCTTACCGACCAATTCATCTTCATCGGTTCCAAATCAATCTGATGATCTTGAAATCTTCAATCATCAACGAAAGCTGCTTAATGTTCATCGTCCTCAAAGACACACGGTGTTTAATATTGTCGAGAATTGAGGGTCTATGTCTCATCTCAATTTCATACCTTGGTCTCGGACGATCGGAAGGCTTGAATATGCTAACATGGCAGCAAAGAATCGGCCATTCTATTTTCTTCCCTTGGAACAAGTTTGTAAGTTGAAGGCTTCAAAGTAATTTTCGATCGGATCCGGACCTCATTCCAGGTATGCTCTTTGGGATGTTTGGTTTGACATAAATTCTTGGTCTGTCTTATAATTAATTACCGAATCCCCAAACACAATCATAAGTGAATTCCCATTTGTAGCTTTTGCGCAAACTAATGATTAATGCTTCATATTACGCAACATTATTAGTGGATTCAAACTCCAATTTGAAAGAAAAGGCATTAGGTTTGTCGGAGAAATAAAAATGAAACCCGGCTCCGATTGCCTTCTTTGGAGAACGCACCATCAAAATAACACTTCCATAGCTTGTTCAAATGCGGCTCATATGTGCAATCGACGGAAATTTGCCCATGCCGGTCTTGGTAATTTTGCATCTTCATGCGGCATGAAACAAGAGAGGTCGTCTTTCTCTTGGCCATAAATTGGTGGTGCATCTGTAGTGGCCGATTTTGAAACCTAGTTTCTCTATACAACCTTCTTTCTTCCCCATTGAAAACAGGAATGATAGCATATGTGAAATCAAGCTTCAAAACTCCTCTAGCTTTTCTCCCCACGACCTAGATAATAGCATACCAAATCTAGGCTGGAATATAAATACTACCACATCCATCTCATAATGCTCTTGGTGAGATTTGAGCCAAAGACACAACCATATCATGTCAGATTGTTTTGTGCTTCACCCTCTTTGAATCAAAAGAATAAAGATGCGATCATGGCTTAGTGATTTATGATTCAATTCTTTCATCACCTGCAATTGGCATCGGATTGTGGGACGCACGGTCTAGCATGCGATTGTGTAGAACAAAATCATGTAACGGTGATATATATAAAAAGGAAGACCGAAGATGAATCTACCTCTTCAACATGGTCAAATGTAACCAACGGTTTCTCTTCCTGTGATTACTATATCACCTACTTCATCACCTTTGAGATAAATTAATAAGCTCGACGATCTCTTTCTTATAGCCGAGGTGTTTTCATTAACTCAAGAAAGAGTACTTCGAATCTTCACTTTCTCTAACTCTTTCGACAAGCGAAAAGTTTGATTTGATTTTGTCGACTTTCGGGTTCTTCTTGATCTTTCTTGGAATTTGAGTTTTGATTAGAAACGGTAACCACTTTCTCCCAAAATATTAGAATCTACAGCTTTTGTTTGAGAAGCACGCTTCTTCTTTTCCTTCTCTTTTTCTTCGTTCATGGGCTTTTTCCCCTTATGTTTGTTTTCTTTCTGTTTGATCTTTACGGAATGGAGTCGCCATTGGAGCGGTGCGCTTCTTATTCTTTTTCTTCATTGTCTTGAGTCTCTTCTTTGACCTCCAAATCATACTTTTTATGCAACTCGGTTACTTGAGTACGTAATTGTCTGCACGATAATCTTGATCGAATGAAGGTCATTTTCTTCACTTCTTCTTCTTCGGCTTCTTCTTATGTTTCATTGTCTTCCCATATACACGAGCGGAAATTCGAGCATCATCCTCTCTCTCATCATCATCATCTGTTTGAACGGGGCCAGGCGCCTCTATGTACAAAGGTGCTTACCTTTTGATCTTGATCTTTTTTTTTTCTTTGTAGAATACGCAGGGATGTTTTTAAATTGGGGATTAAAAACCCCTCTGTTAAATATTGCGAGGCTTACTTTATCTGTTCCAACTTTACCAATTTGTTGTTGATTTTATGACCTTAGTCATGTCGTCGATTCTGCGATCTTGGTAGAGGCTTCTTCTTTAGTCTTTCCTTTATAAAACTTTGCCGGTAGCGGACATATTAGCCTCAATCTCCGAGCATCGGTTTGAATGTTGCTCCAACGTAGGGGACCTTCTTTCCCTCAATGTGAGCGAATTGCGGGTCAAAATGCCCGACCACAAAAAACGACCCTAGCTCCAATAGGAGGAGGCTTCATCTCTTAACGAGGGCAAACTATTGTTAAATTTGTTAAATCTCTTCACAAAATCACTCATATTTTCATCGATTTCTTCTTGATTGCATTAAGTGTCAAAGAATTATGGTGGTCCCTCTTTTCGCCCCACCTTTCAATGAAACGTCTTTCTAGGGCATCCCAATCGTTAATGGAACCATTGGGTAATCCTTTGAACCATTTCCTTGCCTCTCCACTTAGGCGGAAACGAAGGTCTCATAACAACATCTAAATGTTCAACATTGTAATTCTTTGCAAATGTGTGAAAACGAGAACAGGCAAGCTAATTCTGCGATTCTTCCATCCTTCACCGGTCGTCTGAGGAGCAACTTGAAGATGCTCACGAGGCATATCATGCAATGGTTGGGCCCTGAATTTAATGGTGCATATCTATTCATCGAAAACGGTACACGGTACATGTATTTACGCACGAAGGTAACCCTACTGCGGTTAATTTATCAAAGATATGTCGAACTTCTTCACCGTCTCTTTAATTCCCGACCTTTTCTCTACAATTGTCGGAGATCGCTTTTAATTACAACCAAACGAGAATGGGACAAAGAACAATTTAACGATTAAGAAAATTATGATAATGCCGAGAGCCATTAACTGCGGGAAATTAGGGAGTACGCGGAAAAACTTGAACCTATACACCGTAATGAATCTCGGCCATTGATCACGGCTCGCCAATTTTGACGATCAACTACGGTCAATTTTGATAATTAACGAGCTATTTTCCCCACGGTAATAACTAATGCGGAACCACTCTCCCACGATCACCACTTCCGCTCGGGAAGTTGCTTGAACTTTAAGCTCAAAACAAAACATATACTTCAATAAAGTTTAATAATCATCGAGCTTTAAATGACTTCTTTTTATGAGATAGTATAAAACCTTATCTTTTATAACACATGTTTTCTGATTTTCTAATTTTTTTGTATTTTTGATGCTAGGAATAAAAATTGAAAGGATATGCGGATATGATCCACAACGGACACCACATAATTAAATCCAATTAGTCCTGAGGATGAATGGATGTAAACATTTCCTTGTCTCTTTTTAAGAACAGTAAACTTATTGAAACCAAGAAGCATTGAACCACTTAGTCTATGTTGCAAGTATTGAAGAAATATAAGTCGATTCAAATCATAGACTGAAATCTTCTCTTCTCTACAACATAAAAACCTTAGAACCTCTTTCAGATGAACCCAGAGCTCTGGAACGATAACCATCATTTATTCATTGGAAAATCTTCAAAGCACCAGAATTAATCATAAGATATCTTCATGACGACTAAATACTTTATTTGCTTGTTAATTATCAGACACATCTACCAATAGCACGAAAAATGGTTGGGATCTAATCACATGAAGATGGAAACAAATCAACACCAGCTAAAGGTCCATTAAATATTCAACCTACACAACATACACATTGACATACAAGTAACAATGACGGGACTATTTACACCTAGAACTCGGAACATGTATCAGAGCTACACAATACAAGTTCAGGACAATTCACAGCAACAGAACTGGACAATACAAATTCTGACACAATTTTAAACTGAAAATACAAGGACAAACTAGACAATACAAGTCCCGACACTATTTTCACTGAAAATACAAGGGCACAACCAGGCAATACAAGTTCTTACTCTGTTCTGAATTCTTTTTTAAATGAAGTCATGGCAACTACCCAAATAACTAGAGCACATTGAAGGAGATGAGTACTGGCTGAAGATCGGCAAAAATTAGAAAGCTTCAAGAAGACTAAATGCAGTAATTGAGCTGCACCATATACATCAAAGCATTATGATACCTGAAATTTGAAACTACTCAAATAAAATGATTGAAAAGGAAAATATGAAAAAAAAATTGGAAGGCAACAAATATCCATGGCTATGCAACAAAGGAATCATTGTCCTGTAGATGTACTGTGTACATATTAATACTAGCAGACTTACTCAGTTCCACCCATATAAGCCTGACAGTAATGATACTGATACAAAATGCCATTGATCTATTTGCATATACAAATGATACACGTAACACAAAAGGTGGATTCTGAATGATCAATTGTTAATAATACCAATACTTTGTCTGCAAATGCTACACTCATAAATTCAATTCTACGTCCAATAAATTTGCAAGTGACCAAACTCTATGGAAATATGTCATTTTATTGGTACCATTTTCAAAACTCAAAATACATGTTCTACATAAAATATGTTTCAACATAATTTTGAAAACGATCTGCAACATATTTATAACTGTGAAACTATAAGCAAGCTTTGCTGGCAATTATTCACATCAATTATCAATGAGTAAATTGAACTAAAATATTATTTACACCAACACCGCCAAACAAATTGAAACAAAATAAAAAATAATGAAAACCAAAAAAGCATGGGGACAAAAACATGAAACTTACAAAATATGTAGTGTTCGCTAATTCTGGAAAACTAAATGTTGTAGGAACTTGTCTCAAGAACATTTCAACATAATGGAGCAAGAAAAGTCCACAATCATGGTAATTGTTTTGCTGAGGAGTACCTGTACATATCCACAATAAGGAAAAAATCAAGCATAAGTATTATATTAAATAAAATAGATGTTAATACATATCAGACATTAAGAATAAATCATCTTTAGAGCACACCAATGCTTTCTGAAAAAGTATAACATAAAGAAGAAATCCATTCAATGAAATTGAAAATGCAGTATTACATTGTCAATTTAATGATAGTCCAAAAACCAATTCAAGATTTGGATTTCAAAACTTTTATTTGTATAATGGAGTCCAATGCCTCTGACAGCTTAGACAAAATTAAAGAAGTGAATGTTGTCAAGTGAGCACATGCGGAAGCACAGATGTGGTTACAAGGCAAAGAAACAACTAACAGCCAAAGATATCGTGATGGAAGCAGAATGAAGATTCATGATAATAAATGAACATGCTGCAGGAAATGTTTGTTTCGGTTAATAGGATGAGGAATTACTCTAGTAGAACCTGCTTCAGAAATCAAAGACTCTATGAGGGGCATTGGTTGCTTGAAAGAAGAACTGTTTTCTTTAGTATAAGAAATTCATGGTCCTGCAGGTGCATAATTGTTCACTCCGCTCAAGAAAATCCGAACGGCTCTATGCTTATTTTGGTAGGGCTTAACTGTTATCGTTCCAAACAGTTTTTCTTCTTCGTGTGAATCCTCTAAATAACAAACCAATTACGCTCGCACCTACAAGCACTGCAAAGATTACCTGTTTCCTAGGTTATTTTATATTTTTAACTATATTTTTCATTTTCTGAATACCAACGTTTGTTTGATTCTGACCTTTACTGTTGTTCCTGGATACATGGGAAGCTCCAAGTAGTTACAGACACCCATTCATGCATCACCCCATTCTTCTGCATTCAAGTTGCACAAATATAGATATGGCTACAAATACTAGGACAAAACCTAATGTGAGAGAAAAGTTAAAACCTATATACAATACAAGAAGAATATGCCACTTATTACATAACAAAGGGCTCCCCTATGCTTGTTCGACAGGGCTTAACTGTTATTGTTCCAAACAGTTTTCTTCTTCATGTGAATCCTCTAAATAACAAACCAATTGTGCTCGCACCTACAAGGCACTGCAAGATTACCTATTTCCCTGGGTTATTTTTATATTTTTAATTACATTTTCATTTTCTGAATACCAACATTTGTTGATTCCCAACCTGTTGTTCCTGGATACATGGGAAGCTCCAAGTAGTTCTGAGACACCCATTCATGCATCACCCCATTCTTCTGCATTCAAGTTGCACAAATATAGATATGGCTACAAATACTAGGACAAAACCTAATGTAGAGAGTAATTAAAACCTATATACTCTACAAGAAAAATATGCCACTTATTACATAACAATATGTTGATGGTGTTGGATACCACCAACATACAAGGGATCTCCCTGATATGAGGTCCCAATTAGACCTCACTGTTTGGTGTAGGAGTCCAGAATACGGCCTGGCTGTGGTTACTTAAAAATATTCCTTGGCTTTAGCAGTTAGCATGAGAGAGAAGTGCACATGTGCTTTTGAATGAGCAAGAGAGTGTGCCTTGTGGCTGTTCAATTGCAGATGTATCCAGGTTCTTTCACTACAGAAGGCAATAAAGTGAGCCTATAAGAGAGAAGTAATAGTACTACCTAATGGAGACACACATGAATGAGAAAGGCTCGTCAACATCAAGCGAAATAGCTCACCGCCGTTGTGATGATCATTCCAATCATTACAACACATTTCCAAAGTTAAGCACCAAAGTCGTCGAAATAGTTCAATTACTTCCAGTACAAGTGAAAACATCCACAATCCATGTATGAAAATGTGTTGGCGAAAGGCTTCAAGTATTAAGCAAAAGTTTCCAAGATACATAAATACAATGAACATCACTAGCTCCAATAGTAGAGCGTTAGAGCCAATGTTGCACGAAGCGAACGTTTTTGAAGCGAGAGACGTGGAAGTGTCATTTTCCAAAAATTTAGGAGACGAAGTGTCTCGGAAGCATCTAATATATATATATATATATATTGCATTTCTATTTAGAACAAACATCCCAAATACCAAATTAGTTGTAGATGACATGAAAACATGCATATTTTTACATAAATCAAGAAAGATATGACATCCATGATTCCATTGTACATTAATAATTAATTATTCAAGCATCAACCATCTAGATTCTGTGATTACAAACATACATACTCAAATTTTTAAGCATATTATAAAACATAAAACATTTAAGCAAACATAATATAAAACATAAAACATAAAGTATATTATCATAGAAGTGAGCAACTATCAACATTATTCATGTCCAAAATTGAAATAATAATGTTTACAAAATAGGCCATGGCCACCACCAAGACAAAAAATTTCAAATTCACAACAAGCTTACAAGTCTAATCTATGAAAAAAGCATTAAATTGTGAATATATCTACAATCTCTCCTCCTTCCACCACGAAGAGTATGTGGCGGTGGGCCTCCATGTGGTGGCAATGAAGAAGATTAATTGTGGTTGTGGAAGTTGTGAAATGTTGCAATTGATGAAGGCAGATATACCTATTGTTGGTGGTGAACCATGGAACACAGGAACCAAGGGACAGGATCGGGGTAGCATCTCAAATCAATCATCATCATCATGGACAAGCGCATCCTCTAATTTCTCTAATCACAACACTCCATCCTCCAAATTGGGCAAATCTGGATAATTGTCCCAAACTTTAAAGGTCTTTATTACTCTTTGCATCATCTGGGTCATGGGACAACAATCACAAGTTGTAATAAACATAAACAGAAGCTCTTTGCCGGTCCAAACTCGGCTTTGTTCCAACACCCAACAACATGGATGAAAGAATAAGAGCTCCAACACCTCTCTTTGCCAGCGTTCTGCAACGATGGCACCCACCGCAATGCTGGCTTTGTAGAATTGGAGTAGCACCTCCATGCATGTTCCACCACTCAATAGAAGAATTGGTCTCTTGATATGTGATTGCATGCATGCTCCCAAATGGACGATTGCAACGCATATAGTTGCTCGATTGTTTAGTACCAAGGTATCCTCCTCATCAAGGACTAATTTAGTCAATGCAATCATATATTTTTCTGGAACCTGCGGATATAGGTGTGGTTTCCTCCCCGCCCCCCTCCCCCCCCACCCTAGGTGTTGGTGTTGAAAGCCATGATGGATGATAGTATTTAGGTGTCAAAACATATCTTAATGCATGCAATGGAACATTTAGCATATCCCATCGTTTTTCCACCTCTACACGAATATAATTGTACGAGTTGATATCTCTAGGCTCAACAATGTCTTTAATCGCCTTTAACATGTTATCCATTAGCTCATACACCTCCCCAATTATTGAGTCGATACGAGTACGCAAACTTGATCATGTAATAAGTTGGTTTGGTGGTGCAAAACATGTTAACATGTGACAGAATGGACTCAGATAGTGTCCTTCGCTACATTAGCACGGAAATCTTTCTATCAATGTTAATTTCCTCCCATGATTCAACGGTGACCATATTAGTTAAAGCTTGTCTCACCTTCACTAGTCGCCTAAGGTGAGGTAATAACTTGAAAATCTTGTTTTTGCAAGTTTAAGCAAGCGCAACTTGGAGTAAGTGCAATAGAAATAGTTTGCCCTTGTAAGCCACTGTGATAAATTTGACAGGTCATGACATGTAATAAATATTGCACCACTAGCGGAAACACCGAGAACATTTGGTGTCAAATGTTGGTTTCTAATATTTGTCCACCCATTTGATGCAACGGATACCCCACAATCCGCACCACTCATTCGTAAAACGTGTCAAAGCTATTTGAACCTTTCCTTTTTCTCTTTCTAATAACATTGTTCTAGCTTTCTCATAGTTGGGGGACTTGTGTCTTTTAGAGCTTCATTGATGGCCTTTACCATTTCATGCCAATAGGGAGAGCAAAGCACATTGAATGGTACTTTATAAGCACAAGCAAATAGGACTTTTTTTCCATCCACATCAGCCACTCTGACAACATTAAGGAAATCCCCTATTGTTCTTTTACCTCAGGCACGAGTATCATGAGAGATGAGCTGCAAATCTAGAGGTTGCACTTGATTGATTGAGTTTTTGTTTCTTGTGATTTTGTTGTGAAGCCTCTTTGTATTTGGATGTATTTTTCTTCTTTATTCGATTGGAACCTTTGGGCAAATAGTTATGTCCACGGTACCCTTTTGTCATCACTATCCATCACCCCACAAAGATGCCTCCTCACATAGGTATATGAACCACTATATGGTTTCCTCCATGACAACCATTAGGGCACAAAAACATGTAGTTTCCACCACCTTTTCCCCCTTCCGGTTTGGTCACATAGTTCCAAGGGTGTACGTCGACTTTCCCCTCTAGTGTTTCAATGTTCTCCTTCAAGAAATCATCCACTTCCTCTTCAAACCCTTCCTCCTCATCATACATTAGGTCACTAATATGGGGACCACTATTTTGTTCTTCTTCTTGTTCTTCTCTTCTATTTCTACTCACCCTTGCCATAATGAAAACCAAAGAGTGGAATGATACATAGAAATAGCTTATCATCTTTGAATATGAATATAGGTGGTGGACAACTTTGCAAATAAATGAGCAAGAAGAAAGAATGGGAAAGTCTAAGAGAGGGAAGAGAAGAAAAGGAAAAAACAATGACAAAAAAATGAGGAGTTTCGGGTTTGCTTACCTGGGTCGCTCTTGTAGATGGAAGCCCTTCTTTACTCCAAGCTCCTCCTCCTTCACTCCAACTGAGCTCTCCTCAACTCTCTCTTGTCCAAGCTCTCTTCTCCTCTCTTTCTCCTCCCTTTCTCCTCTCTTCTCCAAGATTTCTTCTCTTTTCTTCTCCAAGCTCTCCAAAAACACAAGTGAGCAAATGAGAGGGTGAAAGTAGACACCTTTTTTATCCCATCCCTAACTCAACAACAACCCACCCCCCAATCCAACTTAAGCCAAAAAAATTTAAAAAAAAAAACTAAAAAAAATTGCATTTTTGTGGGCCAAATTCGGATCCTTGATCCGTCTTATGGAAGCGGTCGCGATCGTCGTATCCGACCGAAAATACGGCATTTCATACACCAATCCGTCATACGAAACGCGAGACGCCTTTTTCGACTTGATGCGTTTCTAATTTTTGGATCCGCATTTCGTACGGATCCTCCACGTTTCCTTACGAGACGCGGTCGAGTGTTGGAGCCGGAGGGACATTTCTGCCAACACTAGTTAGAACCACTACTTGCTCCCCAAAAGTACTGCTCTGTCTCTCTAATTCCTTGTGGGAGAAGTCAAGGTTAAAAAGTACTTTGCCCGAGTGATGAGGAATGCTTTTGTTAACTTGAGGCATGACGTTTCACATCCACATGACTCTTGATTTTCCAACTCCTAATGACCTCTAGATTTGTATACAACGTTTGGACTTCCAATTTCCAAGCCAGCTCTTGGATTTGCATATGACTTTTGGTATTACATGTCTTTGGGCTTCCATGGATCTTTTGTCCATACATGACTCTTGGACTCCCACTTATTTGCCTTTACAATGCTTACATAATTACATCATAACTTCCACATAATTAATGTGATGAGGCATGACAAGTCACTATCATTGATGAGCGGGACTTATAGTCACGAGATGACATGGACTTCCTTGATGGTGAAATGCTTGCCAGCTTTGGTGTCTTTGTTACGAAAGAATTTTTTGATCATCGATGTCTTCATCTTCCAAAGGGTCTTCGATCTTATGGAGTCTTGATGCTTCCATCATCAAGACTTCAATGTGTTCTTGTTCTTTTAATGCTTCCTTTGTTTTCCTTCTTTGCTCGATCTTCTTCATGCAAGCTTTCCACGATGTTCTTGAAATACTTATAGTGCAATCACTCATGACAAGAAACCATCAACCTAAAAATCTCCTATTCTAACATGTTTCATGCGGATTTTTGTTCATACCTTAATAGTGCACTTGGAAAGAGCAAAGAGAGCACGGAGCGCGGAGGCCGCCGCTAAAGTACGAAGGTTGAAGGTTGGAAGCTTTAGGGTTTCGGGATGCTCTCCCATGCTCAAGAGAGAGACACACTCCCGAGGAGGGCATAAGGCGCATGTGCGAGACCAGGAGGAGGCTTCGAGCTTCCCTAGTGCATTTGCTAAAGAAGGTAAAGGAGTGTGCATGGCGCATTGTCGAAGGACAAGGAAGAAGCTTGAGGGCCAAGGTGCACTCATGCGCTCAAAGACCAAGGAGGGCACGGAGCACATTCTTGAAGGCTAAAAAATTTGAGCTTCGGGCCTTCGGGGTGCGCTAATGCGCTGAGGAGGAACGCACACTTCTTCGTTTGAAGGAGAGCACTCAAAGGAAGACTTGGTTTCTCAAAGGAAAGCGATTCGAAGCAAGGAAGGGTAGATAGTTGGAGCACGCTATGTGCCCTTGGAGGACGAAGAGCGCACTTCCGAGCTGAGAGATTCCCGCGAGGCTTGAGAAGCACTTTTGCGCTCCTAGCCATGACGAGTTCACTTTTCAACCAAAATTTGTCTAACTGCGGAGGGTAGAACGAGGTGTGAACACGGTAGGTTTGAACACAAAATCATGTGTGTGCATGCTGTCATCAAAAACATTGACAAGCTTGAACAAAGATGAATAGACATCAAAACGCCACTTTACAAACATTCCCCAAGTACGATCAACCAAATGTGTGCGAAGCTGAGCCAAAAACTATCATTTGCAACCACAAAATTAATGCCATGACCATGATAAGCACTCTAATGTTATATTCAATACGACACATAAGGATGATCAAGAACACATATTGTGACATGAAACAACACTTTACGTAGCGACACTAAATACGACGGTGAATGGGCTCAAATTTGAATGTAGTGAAATTTTTGGAGGGTGTTCAACGACAACACAATAATAAGTTACTATTATCACTATCATAAATATATGTTAAATATAGCCTATATTTAGATTAAAATAAAAATATATAATAAATATTACTTGAGCTCAGTATTCAAGTTTATAATACATAGTACATAAAATAATATATAGCATAAATATAAACTATATTATAGAGCATTACACAATATACGGTGGTCTCTACACTATAATATTGTTCTGATATGTAACTAGGTTTAGGTCTTCATAATGAAATGTGCAATCATGATTTTATGTATTTAATGAAATAAGAAAACTAAATTTATTATTATTGATCTTGAGACATGGTTTTCATGTTAAAGAAGAATTTATTTTTTAGTTCAAGTTCTCATTGTGAGCTCTTAGGATTGGTCATTGAGTCATAAAGTCGATTGAGTCATTGTCACATATTGAAGACCCATTTGGGCATGTTACATATTGTAGAAGAAAATTTATTTAGTCATTGTAAGAGTCAAAAGACTTTCCAAAGAAGACCTTGTCATAAGCACTCAATCATGTCGGCATAGGCATGAGGACAAGTCCTCTCTTATTTACATGGGCGGAGATCACTATATAAATGAGGACTTGGACTCACTAGAAAGGTAATGAAAAGGAGCGTGAGAAAGAGAGGGAAGATAAGAAGTCTTTTATAAAGCGTAGGAAGGAAGAAGAGGAAAAACAAAGGATTTAGGGGCTAATCATGTCACACGTGTGATTGCAACTAGGACGCTCTTTGTAGTTGGGTATTTTAAATCTCAAAAGAATTGTGACATAGCTCCAAGTGAAGAGTGTGTTTGGTAGGAAGTCTCAAAGGAAGTCTCAAAGTCAAGCGAAAAAAGGATCTCCAAGTCAGAGGCAAAGCAAAGCAGCAAACTCATTGGGGCTTCAAACTTTCTAACATGGAAGAAAAGGACAAATGAACCTCATAGAAAATGAGGTCATGGATATTGAGAGCTAAATCACCAACCCTTCAAAAGAAGATGCTCAAGCACTTGCAAAGGTATATGAAAGGGGATTAAGGGCTCGAAAGGATTCTCACTTAGAATCCATCAAGGATCCCTCATTCACTATGTATCTAAATTAGAAACATCAAAAGAAATATATGACAAACTTGTAGAATTCTTCTCGTAAACATTGCAAGAGAAGTAATCTTGTTAAGACAAGAACTCTACAAGATAAAGATATCAAAAAGAAGAAGGATTAGCATCATACTTTATGAGGGTGTCGAAATAGGGACCAACTATAAGAGTTGGGAGAAATAATGTCGACAAAAAGATGACTACCATAGTGCTCGGTACACTACGAAAGAAAAGGGCAACTTCACATCAAGGATCTATGGGAAGAAAGGCTACTCCATTCAATGATCTATGATCACTTTGCAAAATTGAAGGTAAGTTGAAAGCAAAATGCGGGAGTAGGATCAAATTAAGCAAACTCAAGCATATCTTTGCTATGGCAAAAGTTCAATGTTACTTGGATGTCAAGAATATGGGAACTACAAGAGAGATTGTCCTAAGCTTAAGAAGGACAACAACAAAAGAGGAAGGGAACAAGCCCATATCAATGCAGGCAGGTGGAAGAAGTTGAAAAGTAGAAATCTAAGAAGGAGGAAATCTGAGGATCTCTACTATGATTGAGATAGTCTTCCTCACCAAGTTCTTTTCAAGTTTCTATCACAAGTTTTTGTTGTAGACTATGTTGTATCATGGTAAGAATCATTAGAAGCATGATAGTATGCATCATGGCATCATAGAAGCATACGATTCAAAGCAAGAGCTCATGACATCATCTTAGAGAAGCATGAAAAATAGGCAAAATACAAGTCTATGGCGGTCACCTATAGAAGGATGTAGCTCTTGGTAACCTCATAACGAGCATAAGTAGTACTTATGAGAAGAAGAGAATCATCCGATGTCCAAGCTCATCATAAATCATGCAAGAGGAACATTTCTTGAATGAAATGATCAAGATCTTTCGTTGGAATCTTCAGTTCATCCCAGGTTCACCTATTGGAAGACGCAAGTGTCTCAGAAATTCCACCTTGTGTAGGATTCATGTGAAATGATGGTATGATGTCATAAGAAACAGAGCATGTCAAAGTGATTGAAGTTCTTTCCAATGCAAAGATTTGTTGAAGGAAGTCTAGATGATCTAGAGGAAGAGATGAGGTATGTATGCATTTAATTGAGTCATGTCATATAGCTGCCAAATATCATGCATGAATGCTCTACCTCAAAAGCATGATCGAGGAAAGGGATCTCTCTCACTAAAGGATGCAAAAGGCATGGTTCACACTGTTTACTAGACGAAATCAACATAATATATCTTCATATGGAATATGAGGTGGTTGAAAAAAAGATGAAGGAACTATGATTGGAAGTTCCCTGAAAACAATGTGTGAATCAAGAAGAGATCATGAAAGATGCAACTATGGAAAAGGCGATCACAATCAGGTAACTAAAATATTTTACTAGCTAATATCTCCATGGGAAAGATATGAAGTCCACGATGAAGTTTGGAAAAGAAGGAGACCCTTGACATTGCATATCTTGGAGATGTGTCAAATTTATGTAAGGAGATGTTAATATTGCAAGCAAATAGATGTCATTATGAAGAATCATCACGAGAAGGTAATTTTGATTTGATGTTCAATTTTTGGTTTTGAATAGCATTTGTATGGGTTGATGCTGAGGCTACGGAAAAAGAGTTGTGGATGTAAATACACCAACGCTAGCATATGTGGTGGGATGGAGCGATCCTAATGGAAACATGATGAAGAAGAGAGTAGTTGCATGAAGGAAAGCCGGATGTCGACTAGAAAATCACTTTCAAATAAAGGATGACACTTGGTGACTTGAGGAAAGTCATGGATGGTCGATGCCCTACAAAGATAAAGGCTCCATAATATTAAAGATAAAATTCATGACATCGAATGGAGGAGCGCTACGAGTAGTTGAATGTCCCATGATCTCCATCGATGAATAAAAAGTTGTTGGAAATAGGTCCTGGTTAGAGAAGCCTAGAAACAAGTTTTTAACTTGGTAGAAACTTGGAAGCAAGTCCACCAGTAGCCCAAACAAGTCCTTAGCTAAGAGGCTTGGAAGCAAGTCCACAGGAGCACAGACAGGTCACACAAGGATAGCTTGAGAACATTCCTTTATAGGAATGGTATATCCTCCTAGTTGAGAGGAGAGATAAACACATCATTCTTGTCTTCACTTGGGAAGAAAGAATGGAGAAGTTGAGTAGGGCATCCAAGATAAGAGGAGTCGTGAAGGACGGATATTCTTTAAGGACGGGAATCCAAGATAAGAATAGTCACGGAAGAACATATCTTGTGAACATCGGAAGTGGGACGTATACGGAGAGACAATGACGAAGGTGTCTATAAATCATTGGTCTCACCGGCGTTGTGCTCTGCGATCTTGTGGAGAGGTAGAGATGTTAGTCAAGGCCTTGCTATGTGACAATGCTAGATGATATGATGCTAAACGGATGGGTTTGCCAGTCTAACTCTTTATGTCGAGATTCTTCAAATTGAAATGTCCAAGTACCTTGTATGGATTAAGATATGTTTCAAATGGATGTGGCTCTTGGTAACCTATAGAAGGGTTGTAGCCATTTTGAACTTAAACCCGGGAGCTCAAGAGAGGCTAGAAAACTTGTGCTCAGCGACAAACTCAAAAACATCCATATTGGAAAGTCTAAGACCGTAATCTCTTATCTCACCGAGGTTCACTCGGGTTAAGAGCAGAGTTGAGCAGTCTTGAGAGACAATACGATGCAAACATGGTGAGTCTTGCACTATCAAGGATTCACAAATCGTGGGGATAACTTCCCAAACGCGATGAGTGGCGGGAAAATCTTCCAAACTAGGAAGCGGTTGTGGGGCGATCCTTGTCAACGAAAGAGATTTGAGCGGGGCCGGTTAGACTCATGTTAAGCATGATGACGAGGCAAACATTTCCCTAACTAGCAAGGGGAAAGGCAGAAAAGAAGCCCTTGAAGGGCTAAGTCAACTCCAAAAATTCAACCCTACCTCTTGCTAGGGAGGCATTCTCTTTGACTTCTTGAGATGATCTCTTGTTCGAGAAAGAATCTTCTCTGTTCAAGAAAAGGTTGGAAAAAGCTCACGTATGTTAACGAATCCATCCACCTCATGTTCTATACCATAACCATGTGGAAAGCATTCGGCATCGACATCATGCAAAATTATCTGGTCACACGATGAACATATCCCCTTTGCAGAAAGGATCTAGTCGATCACAAGCACGATTAACCATTGGTTGGTTAGGCAACCCTTGACATAAGACTAGTCGTTTCACCGATCCATGATGTCATCACTTGGAATCGGGCACCCCCTAACCCCACATGGTGAAACCCTAGGCATTTACCATTCCACTTGTCGTCACATGCTATTGAACGGCCAAATCATTGCTTGATGCTATAGGCACTCACTCAACCCACGAGCCAATTAACCATTGGCAATATGGTCAAGTAACTCTTGACGAGCGGAAGCACTCTAGACCTTGATGCTATACGGGCTATACGGGCCAATCTCACTGGCCACATTACATGGCCTCGTTCAATACTCTTTGACCTATCAATATCTGACACAAGGGAGAATCTTCTCCCATTGATGCTACAACATCAACACTCTCTTTAACCAAGTGAAGCATTCTCAACCACTCCAGAAGCTTGTCCACTGAAGTATACAAACTTCATCCCGAGGACAAAGGCTTTGTCGAGAATGTCAACAACTTGCTAATTTGAAGAAATGCATTGTGGCCTCTTGCTCTTATCTACACCATTAACTAGTACATGATTTCAATGTGCTTCGACTGTCATCACGGTCGTCTCCATCCTACGGTCAAAGCAATCCTATGAATAGCTTCTAAAAGTCGCATTGCTTCACAACTCACTGGAAATTATACGCAATATACTGCAGCACAGTAGTGTGAATTGTTCTGCTTATCATAACGAGCCCAAGCCGAATCATCATCACGACTGTGATTTAGCCTTGACACATTTGAAACATATCTTAATCCATATCCCATGAGTTGTTGGATTTTTGTGTATAGTCGGTCTTCATAATTGGTTTTTAGCCACTCAGAAGTAAAGAGAAATAAGAAATATAGATTACATTTCAAGTCATATTTTAAAAGAAGTAAAATTTGATTTCTTTTTTATTTTTGCCTCCAAAATGTAGAAGTCGGCCTTGTTGAAATATGTAACTAGGTTCGGACTTCATAATGACATATGTAATCATGATTTTGTACATTTGATGTAATGACAAAAACAATGAAAATTGACGAGGAAAGCAAAACAATGACATTTTCTAAGGCAAAACAAACTCTACGAGGATATTTCAAGGTCACAATTTGACCGAGTTTGCCCTAGGTTTGCCCTAGGTTTGATTCCTGGTCAATTTATCTTTCTTTTATTTGTAAAATTTGGATTGTATCTCTTGTTCAATTGGACAAATTTATCTGAAAGGTTGTTGGGTTTTCCATAGCATGATTTGGGGACTTTCCCAAGGAGATTTATGTGTCTCTTTTGTTTGGTTGTCTCTTTTTGATCCTACTATCATTATTGTTTATTGTTTATTTAATTATTGTCGAATTAAATAATGGATAAATACGTTGAGTAATTATCAATGAGGAAATCACGAAAAATCAACAAGTTTGTACTATTCCGGTACCTCAACAAATGTTGTGTTGTGACTACTTTCCGATCATTCTAGCCAGGTGCTCTGTGACATTTAGCTTCTACAAATTAGTTACCATGGGAGTGGCAATGGACTGCGTTGTCCATCTCTCCAAATCTTTGAAGGAGATCATAATAATATGCTTCCCTTGACCAAGGAAGATCTTGGCAAGCTTAGCACACTTCTATTCCCGAGAACTAGTATTTAATCAAGAGCATTAAGGTCGTTCAACTACGCGGGGAGGAGATTCCCAATCAAGCATGAGACAAGAAATTAGAAATTTCTCGTGGCTGATTTTGGATATTGCTATTTTAATTATGTGATCATTCATGAGTAAATGTGATGTAAATTTAGCGACTTATAGTTTATGCATTGTCATTGGACAAATTTAATCATAATGTAATAAATTATAATGTTCCTGCGTTTCCAAAATTTGGGGGGGCTCACGTTTCGTGCCCATACCGTTTCGAAAAATCGTACCCCGTTTCCCCATTTAGTGCAACTTAGCCCAAGAAGTAATGTATCCAGCAAGGTACTTCATCTTGAACTCAAAGATCAACTCCCCCTAACATTGAATGTTTCGTGTAGAAAATCCCAAGCTGCTCCTCTATCACTAAAGAAAATCCTTCTTCCACTACCACTTCCTCGGTTACTAAGACTCATCGAATAATCACCATGCACAAGATTTGCTTGCAAAGCCTTCTTTGGTCTACAAACATAGATTCCCTCTAATGTACCTCGAAAGATCTAAGGTAAGCTCTATGTGCACTTCCTCTCGATTACTCCATTGAGGAAAACGGTGTCACATCCACGTGTAAATTCCAACCCTAATGGATGCAACGAAATAACGGTTCTAACGAAGCATACTATTAAAACGGGTCGGTCGGACCCTTGGCCGGTCAAAACCGGTTGAAAAACCTAGTCAAACATTGCATTTCGCCTAAAAATTTCGTTAGCAGGGTGTTCGGCCAGTAGGTCAGCACCTAACTTCCTCTGGGGACCTACGCACGACGACAAAAAGTTTTAGGGCTGATTTGGAGGGAAGGGATGGGGTTGTTTCCCTCTAACACCCTCTGATCCTTTATAAGTAGGGGCAACCTCTCCTTTGTCTCCACACCATCTCATTTGCGGTTTGAGGTTCGATTGAGAGCTTTGAAGTGTTGAGTGTTTGTTGGAGCGATGATCTTGGAGGCTTGGGTGGAGTTGGAGTTGGAGTTGGAGCTATCTTGGAGATAGTTTGGAGTAATAGGTAGAGTTGGCATCTTCAAGAGGACACTAAGAAGCTAGTTTGCATTTGCAGGGCAGAATTTTCACTTGAAAAATCCATCATTTCATTGTTGTTCATGTATTTATTTTCTCATGTGTTTAGCTATGTTATTGCTATCAAATCTCTAGTCCTATGCTATCAAATTTTGTATGTTTGAATGTGCATTTTTGTTTCATAAATTTAGCCTTGGTTGTCCATTTATCTTAGGTTGCAATTTTTTTAAATGGCGGTTATTTTTAATTTCAATGATTTTAAGTCAAGATGGCTCCAAAAACCAAGGACGATACATGGGCCCATTGTGATCTTGGTTGATGGAAAGATGATGTGCAATTTTGTGAAAAATCTATTGGAGGTGGGGGTATTCTTAGATTGAAACAACACTTGGGTAAGGATAAGAGGCCAAGTAAAGCTATGTGATGCCCTAATGAAGTGATAGGTCCAATTAGGGCGAATACCTTGCCAAGTTTGAAAAGTTTACAGCGAGACTAAAAATTTCACGAGAGAAGGCGATCCGAGATGAAATTGCAAGGAAGAGTGAACTAATAGAAACACGGGGAACCAGTGGGTATGATGATTATGAGATTCAGAACTCCACTTCTATCCCATGTGGCTTGACCAATTTCACTATGTTCCTCACATTGGCCAAAATCAAAACCAACAAAGAGACCCAACATCCGAGTTATTTCTCATCTCACAACAATCCCACGGCCACTTCCTCCCAACCAAGTCGTCGACCCACTTTGGATCAACATTGGAAAAAATAATGCAAAGAAACTTCTTATCGGTACATTGCTAGATGGTGGTATGATGCGGATATCCCATTTAATGTTGCTCGGCTCACCTTATTACCAAGCTATGTGGGACTATTGTTTTGACTATAGGAAAGGGCTTCAAAGGCCCTACTATGCATGACTTGAGGGGATCTCTTTGGTAAGAGATTTGTAATATTGATGAGTATTTGGTGACTATAAAGTCATGGCTCAAAACGGGTTGTTCCATCATGTAAGGTGGATGAGTGATGGAAAGAACGCACTATCATTAACTTCCTTGTTTCTTGCCCTCAAGGAACAATGTTTTGAGATGGGTTGATACGCTCCCAGTAAAATTGAAGGATGCAACCCTTTTATTGAGCTTTTTGATGAGATTATTCGGGGAAGTGGAGGGAGCGAGAATGTTGTACCGGATCATCACAAATAATGCCTCGAAACTATGTTCTTGCTTGTGGAAAAATGCTCGAGTCAGAAGTATAAGACCATATTTTGAACTCCATGTCTTTGCACATTGCATGAACCTCATGCTTGAGAACATAGGCAGTGAGTGGGTAAAAAACAACGCCAGAGCATGGCAAGTGCATTACAAAATACATTTACAACCACTCATGGGTATTGAGCCCTATTGAGGAAAAACATTGGGGGCAAAAACTTGTTAGGCTGCCAAATACGAGATTTGCAACTCACTTCCTCACGTTGCAATGTCTACAATTCTCAACGAAGAAACACTGAGAAAATGTTTTCTTTTGATGATTGGAGTGAATCCTGGTGGGCTCGTAGACAAGATGGAAAAGACACTGAAAGAAGTCTTTGACAATTATTTTTGAAAAAGGTCTTCGGTGGTAAAAATTCACCAGGCCCCTTGTTAAGGTGCTAAGGATGGTGGATGGTGAAAAGATGGCAATGGGATACATTTGAGGCTATGGATCGAGCAAAAGGGAGCGGTCTGGTGGTTGCGAGGCAGGGTTAGCTAAATATGGCCGGATATGGGAGATCATTGATATGAGATGGAACAATCAACTCCATCGTCCTACACATGCGGCGGGGTATTTTTAAACCCAAAGTATCGTATAAAGCTCGGTACAGGAGATCGGCGGATGGGGAGGTCGGATACGGATTGATTGATAGATTGGAGCACATGGTCCCTATACGTGTGAACCTTTCAGAAACACATAAACAACTTACTCTTTTTCAGTATGGCGGTGGTACCTTTGGAAGAACTTGGTGAAAATGGCAAAAAGTTGTGGATCAACCGGGTAAGCAATTCCAATTTGTTTTCTTTTCAAGTTAGATTGTTTGTGATAAGTAATGAAATGAACTATATTCTTGATTAATGTCTTTTTATTTGCGGCACATTGGTTGGGAGTCATTTGGCAACCAATGTCACTCAGTGCAAAAGTTTGCAATTAGATCCTCGACCAAACTTGCGGTGCTTCGGGTTGTGAGCACAATTGGCTTTGTTTTAGCACATACACAAGAAGCTGTTCGGAACATAAATGATTAAATGATCTTGTGTTTGTGCAATACAACCTTCGTTTTGAGCGGAACCAAGCTGATGAACCAAACACACAGTCTAGATCCCATTGTATTGGATGATATTGATCCGACATCGAATGGGTGGAGGGGCGAAGATCCGGTGTTTGGGGGGCGATTTTGATTTTGATGCGGCATTAGCGGAGGAATTGGTTAGACGATTTGGTGGCACCATCAAGCCGGAGACCTAGGATTGGTAGGTTTGCATCAAGGAAAGGCAAACGAAGCGATGGGAAGGCACTGGTCATGCGACTCGAGGTAACTCGTGCTTCCATTAGGTCCACTTCTATTGTTATTGGTGGGCTGTGGTATTGAGGTTGCAGATAAGCCTAAGGTTGAGGCATCCTCGGACTCTAATCCGGATGATGTCTATCTGTTTGTCAATGTTGATCCTTTGTGTCTAGTAGTGGTGATGAATTTGATGAATGATCATGATTCATGTGTAGTCTTGTATTGAGCCAATTGCCTCATATCTTGTAGCATTGTTTTTGGACTTTATGGGCCATTTGGAGCCTCATTACTTATGTATTTTTCGATGATATGTATTGCACTCTATGCCATTTTGAAATATTCATCTTTGCATGGTGTATAAATAGGCAAACTTTGCATATTTTGTCTATATTGGCTTGGAATCATGGTTGCAAATCTTAAAAATAGTTTTTTATTAAAAAATAATTATTTAATGTATTTTTTGAAAATCGGTTCATTTAGACCTAACCGATTACGAGCTGAAGCGGTTCTAGTCCGATTAGGTTCATTAGGTCCACAGTCAAATTCGATAGTTCCCGAGTTTTTAATACTATGATAAGTGTGCTTGCCAGTAGAGCAAATGTTTTCTTACGTAGTCCTCTCCTGCGTTCTAGGATAATCCTCACGATTCTTGCTTTGTACTTCTCTTTATTTCCATACGCATACTTCATCTTGTAGATCCATAGAAGTCACCACTAACTTCTCTTTGTCCTGACTTCTACACCATGGCATCCTTTAGACTTGTTGGACTTCCTACTCCCTACGAACTAGGAGCTCATTTCGAGCATCGGTCTAATTTCTCCCTCTTGAACACAAACCACTCTAGAATCCTCTTGTCACAAGCTTTGCTTCGTTCTTCCCAATGCTCATCTGTGTCGAAGCCTTGGCATTCTTTACAATGTGCCGCAACCCTCACTATGGGGTCACCAAAGAAACAATTGTAATTTATCCAAAAAGAAGAATGACGGAGGTTAACTAATAGTAAAACAATAATAATCAAGGAAGAGAAATGAAAATAGAGGAGTACTTATCTTTTTTATCTTGGGGATTGTAGAGTTTGACAACTCCCTCTTCGGTCCTTGCTTTCTTACAGAAATAAAATCCATTTGCAAAGTGAAAAGATTTGTAAATGTTTTAAAATTGTTGGAGAATGTTGTAGTCGACATAAGGCACGGAAGCGAAATAATTTCCTCAACAAACATGACATTTCATGTCTGTCAAAGAAAGTTTAATCTAAGAAGTACTATGAAGATCAAATGTCTCGGCGCAATTGAGTTACTTGTGCCATTATGGAATTGATAACGTTAGGTGACATGGAAAATAACATGGCATGCTATTGAGGTTCACGCCAAAAGGAGTCGATTGTTAAATAGTTTTAGTGTTAATGATTTTTGTAGTGGTGTCGGAACAAGCTTGGTATTACATCCAAATATTAAGACCTCTGGGCCTCCAAGCAATTGCACAAACATAAGAGCACAAAACACTTGGAGAATCTTTGGATTATGAGGCTAAGTACCTTCATATTCAGACTCTAGTTCTTATGTATGGTCATGTGTGTTAAGAGTTGAAGATTTTGGAGGCACTTGATTAAAACTATGGTGCCAATAAGCACCTTCCACTTAAGCCAATGGTCTAACTCGGGGTTTAAAATGGTGTAAGAGGTTGAAGGTCGAGTTTCTCTACTATTTAAATTTGACTTTTTGGGCAAAAAATTAGGTTAAGATGACGACTATGACCATGCAAACTCATCCTAGCAAATAGGAGTCAATCGAGAATATTTTCAAGGGGTAAAAACACGGATCAATTTCACATGGTAATTGATCTATACAAACCTATAAAAGGCAATTTGTTTGATCGAAATTGTGACATAATCCCATTAGACATTTAGGCGAAACCTTTGAGCACCAAAATGAGAAAAAGAAAACTAAAGACATGGAGAGTTGAGTTGGTGAAAGGGTTGACACGGATAAGGCCACATCTTGCAGAGGCAGAAATTAAAGTTAAGGCAACATGAGGGTGGGTAACTAATGTTATCAATTCACATTAACTCGTTGGAGAAACACGGAGACCGGCCAATTTAGGACGACGTGAACCTGAAACGATTTGACTTTGAATGAATGTGTGGGCGAAAAGACATAGTTGATTGAGAGGGAATATAAAGTAGAAGAAATAGATATAAATTGAAGTTCCTAATTTTAGGAGATGCGAAAAATTTTAAAAAAAAAAGGTGAAGCGGTCTGAATGTTGATATCAAGTCCAAAGTTGTGAAGAGTTGCTTAGCAAATTTGAAACGTTGTGATTGATTTGAATGTGAGAAAAGTGTACTTGAGCAAATCTAAAGAAGTTGTGTGAACAAATCTAGGTGTCGGAGGAGGTTGCAAAGTAGAGGCAAAGTTGAAATCGAGAAGAGGATGATAATGCGAGGATAATTTTTGTACAATGAAATATTTGGTTGGTTAAGAGATGAAGAAATGAAAGCAACAAATATAAATATTGAGTTTAATATAACGAGTACCATTGGAGCGAGTTTGAAAATGTTATAAAAAAAGGATATGCGAGGCTGCGGACTGGACTGGCCTACACATCAGAGTCGGTGCTTCCCTCATATGGGTGCTGTAGAAACAACTTGGGGTTGGTGCCCCCACCAAGTGGTTACTTACAAATCCAGGGGTGCTTCCTTCAAAGTCGGTGCCGGAATATCTGTTGGGGGTTAGTGCCTCCTTTTGCACCAAGTGATTACTTGCAAATCAAGGAGTGGTTGTTGCTAGTAAACATAATGTAATAGCGAGGTTGGGGTTTGCATTTGCATAAAGAACTAAAAAAAGAAAAATAGTGGTTTTCTCCCTTTGTGGGTTTCTCTACGAACATCTAGTGTCTCTATATGTGTTTCGTATGGGTGTGTTGTTTATGTTGTTGTTGTGAAGTTATGAGTTGCTTAGACAAATCGTTGAATGTTTAAATATTGTGGTTAATTCTTAAAATTGGTCATAACATTGATTCCTTCAACTCTACGGTATTATCTTGGTTTTCCAACAATTGGTATCAGCGGGCTCCTTCGGGAACAATTTAATTGTTGGAAGGTTGATCCATGGAAATGTGGCCAATAGAAGGAAGAATAAGAAGAAGCCATCCCAGAAGACGACAAATCATATCAAAGGTTGTGATTGTACAAGCAATGTACCAAATGTGGTATAAGTGTCGGGGAGATGCCAATGAAGCCAATCAATTCTTGATCGTGGATGGAGAAGAAGCCGTCCGTTCAACACAATCCACTTTAGAGAAAGAAAATCACAAGAGACCATGGCTAATCAAGATTGGCTTACCCTAGAGGAATACCATTTTTGAATAAATCAGGTTATGCATTTTGGAAGCTAAGAAAGGAAACCCATTGAATGGTTGTTGATTTAACTATATGGTTATACGTAGAGCATGGAGTAAAGAATGAATATGATATAGAAGCAAAGAAGGTTATCTTAAAAGGACTATAAAATTCAGAATATATATAAAATTATTTATAAAATATATATAAATATATAAATAAACAATAAATGTAATAATAGTTAATTAAGCAATAACTATTTACTAAGGAGCGTGTCTCTAAAGAACATGACCAGTCATGAAAGGCGCATGCCTAGGTATATAGTAGGGCTCCTCATTTGTAACACCATCATCTCACTTGTATTCAAATATTCTTATATATAATTACTTATCCTACAATGGATGTCTTGGTCTTCGAAGTGTTCTAAAGACTATTGCAGTATACAAACATTGTTGGATTACAAGAGCATTAGAATCTTGGATGGAATTCTCAATAGTGACAGATTCCTCATCAAGATTGGACTTGGCTATAGAGAAAGAGTCAAGCTCTAAGAAGCGGAAGACAAAGAATTAGTCAATAAAGACCTATCAGCAATGCAGCTAAAGTAAGTGTTGGACAGTAGCAGCAACCAAGAGATATAAAGAATAGAAATATATATCAGCGGCAAAGAAAATCCCATAACAACAATTTGAACAGCTACAGAAAACGGCGAAAAACCAGCAGAGATTCTTTCCCCCTCAAGGACAAAGACATCGAAGAATCAGAAGCTCCCCTTCTCAAAAGCAAAGTACTCCCATGTATCAAAGCTTTTTCAATGGCTACTATTTTCCTTCCAATAATTTTGGACACCAAAGCAATGGATTGTAGATATTATGCAAGAAATCAAATTATGTTGAGTAGCAATAACAATAGAGCATATAAGAACCTAGGGAATGGATATTTAAGCAGAAATAGAGGATATGGTGAAAATGATGTTAAGTACAATTCCTTTGCTCCTTTTCCTAGAACATATTCAGTGCTACAAATGTAACAATTATAGGCACAAAGCAGTTGAGTGTAAATATGGCAAGATAAGACCTCCCTCTCAGAATGAGCAAATAAAGAGGTAACTGCGGCCATTGAATAAAAGAGACATAAAAGGATAGAAGAATATGATATTGCACTCTGTGCTCAATTCATATTGAGAATCATGATAAGAAAAATGCCAATGATGGAAGCATGGTAATGGCAGCAATGAATCAGCCTGTGGGACAGTTTCTTTCATCAAGCAAATCAAGAAGTGAAGGCAAAGGAATGAATCCCTCAGAAGGCTCTCCTCATGCCAGTGCAGAAAAGAAGATGTGGAAAAAGAAAGGAAGAACAACAAAAGTGCAATCTAGTTTTGAGAAGGAGAGTGAAACTTCTAGGGAGAAGAGCTCAAACATTTAGACTCGATATAGATGATGGTAAGTATGCACAGAGGGAGTGTGTGTTATGAATAATATATATATATATATATATATATATATATATAATGACTAATTAACTAGTGATTAATATAGAAAAGGCATATCTTTAAGAACATGACCATTAGTGAAAAAGAACGTATATACCTAGGTATATATATATATATATATATATATATATATATATATATATATATATATATAGCATTGTCTTCCTCTTTAGAAAGCTTTGTCCTCAAAGCTTATTGTTGACTAAGCGTGTCATATGTTTCTTTATCTTGTAATTTGTTCGCATCTTCTACGAATTCTTGGAGTTGTCATCTTCATTGATACAAGATGATAGGATCCTGCGGAAGTGGTAAACAAAATTGTCACATTAAGGAGGGATTTGAGCGTCCTAAATTAGCCTTTTTGGAATCTTGCAGTTCTTGTGGATTCTTCGCGTGAATTTTATCACAAAGGTAAGATTGCACTAACATTATTAGTCTTGAACATAAGTTTGTTGTTTTGTTCTGAGTGATACAGTATGCATACTAATTGAGTTATTGCTCTTGTGATTCAGATGTCGATAAAGTTCTTGTGGTTTGATTTCCCCCTATTTTGTTTGTGTCAATTTCTTGATTTACTTTAAGTATTTGACTTCCTTCAAGTGCAAAAAGTTGTAGTTAATCATTGGATATTTACTTGAAATCTTCGTCCTTTGAACTGCAACATCTGAATATGTTTTTGCTTCAATGGTTTCTCATCTCCTTTAGTAATTTTGACTGGATCAGTATTCATTCCTTTTTCTTCAACTTAAGTAGTACTGTCCCCAGAAGAATTTGATGCTTCCTTCATGATAAGTTCTTCTAGTTTGTTTTTCAATGATTTCCTATAGTCTTTATGATTCTTAATCTGAGTAAGCAGATTTTGATTATGATTTTTAAACATGAAAGTTCTTCGACTTCGGATTTAACCTCATTTTAGGGCTCAAGTTTCTCATTTCTTAAATCTCCGATTTTCTGATTACTTTTGGTTAAGGTTTTAAGCTGTTTTCTAACTAACTCTCTACATTAGATTCTCGTTGAATTTCTTCTCAATACATTCCTTTTGATCTAATTTTTTCATTGTAGTTTTGGACTTCTTGACCTTTTCAAGTAAATTTTTACTGGACGCTTAAACGTCAAATTTCTATGTTCCTTTCTATCGAATCTTTGTAAAATTGATCTTCCGGATCTTTATATTTCTTTTTCGATGCTCCGTTCTTTTGTTGAAGTTCTACAACTTCTTCCTTTAATATATATAGGTATATTATTATTTTTATTTTTTTATTTTTAATAGCAGGGTACGACGGCAAAATGGAAAAACTCCAAAACTTGTATATGAAAACGCTTGAATCATGATAGCAACAAGGTTGACAAAATTTTGATGGCCAAAGGCAGAGATGGGGCCCAGCTATGTGTAGTAGTTGAGCAACCGGAGGATCGAGTGATAATGCAATGTTTTAAACAAAGTTCATAAACGCAACAAAATATAGGAAGATCCCAGAAATGTATAAATATCCATGATATGACAAGTATATTTATATAGAAATGTAGAGAAGATATGAGATGATATATTGTTACAAATGAGGCCACCAACATATACCTACGCAATTGCCTTTAGCTAATGGCCATGTCCTTAAAGACATGCCTTTTCTATGCTAATCACTAGTTAATTAATCATTATTATAATTATCATTATTACATATATAACAATGTGAAAAATCACAGTGTGTAAGCATTTGCAATATGGATATTGGTACAAAGATGAATTAGAAAATGAAAAGTGATTAGCCATGGCTTCTCACAAGCACATGTGAAAATGATTTTACAATGGCAATGGAGAAATATGAGCACACCTTACAACCCACATCAAAATCATCAATAGCCTGTATACCTGGAGCAAAGGGGGAAACATGAGGGAAGAAGAGAGTATCTAAGCCCTTTGTCATTGATGTCAAAGGGGGAAAACGAGCAAACCTTTGGCATGAACAAATATAGCAAGGGAGAGTAAGAAATTGGTAGTAGCATGTCAAGAGCAATGTTACCAAACAATATTGGCATCAATGACCAGCAATGTTTAGTAGTGTTTCCATAAATGAAAAAGGGGAGATTCTTGAGCATAATGTTGTAATTGATGTAACGGAATGGTCATTAACGTCAAGGAAGTGTTGGGTTGGGGGGGAGCTTGTTGGAAATCAACAATTGGTTGTCATTGATGTCAAGTAATCAATGATGATGTGTTTTTGAGTCCGTAGAATTTGCCCTAGCTGACTAATTTGAAGGCCAATCTTTGAATGCATTTTGTATGTAGTTGATCAACTTAAGTGTCCTTGTAAAGTGTATAGTTGGATAGTCCTCTAGGATACCTTTCCAACGGTATATGGCACATGGAAAAACTCTAAGGTAACGGAGGGACTTATCTCAATTGGAAGTTCGGTAGCATTCTTAGGGTCTAGTTCCACTTGGTTAACGAAGGAGAGACATCATACGGGGAGGCGCGAGATAAGTATTTCTGATGGGTGACATATGTCGTGGCACGGAGGTATTTTGTTAGAGAGTTTATAAGTTTTGGCAATGGGGTCGAAGTTGACACGCTATGGTTCCTGGAGACTCCTTGATGATGGACTCTACAATCATGGCAAATGACATGAATTCAACATACGAAGCCCTTTTAAATTAACAAAGGAAATTGCTAAAAAAGTCTCTTTTGGGGGGACACACACGAAGAAATGTTTCCCTAGTGTGGGACGTGTTTCCCCAAAATGGGTGCTTCTAAGGCATCCCCCCTCAAAAGCCAGGACAAGAGCTTCACCTTTTGGTTCGGGTTATATTAATTTACTATTCCAATCTTCAAACTTCGGTGTTACAATAGTCTATTTTGCTTAGTACTTGTAATTAGATTCTAAAATGATTAACAGTGAATTTAAATTTTAAATACGATTTAGTATATAGAATGGTGAATGATGAATTTAAATTTTAAATCAATGTAGTTTCTAGAATGATGAATGACAAATATGGAACAATGTATTTGGGTGTGAATCTCATGGTGTATGGACAAATGACGAGAATGAATGATGTATGTATCAATATGAATGATGAGTATGAATGACGAATATGGATCAGTGTGTTCATTGTTTAATTCAATTATGCTGTGGATTAATATATTTATGCTCTCATTATTGAATACAATTTTGAATATACCCTGATGCCCCCCCCCCCCCCCCAAAAAATTCCCTAAAATTTGAGGTACTCTTCCACACGTTCCCCGGTGCATCCAGACTCTTGGTACAAACATAGATCTTAGACTAAGGACTAGCATCCTCCCAACTGATCTATGCTCAAACTTAATTTATTAGATATGTATATGTATATGCATTCATTCTTCACTACTCAGTCTGCCAAGTTCTCTTGTGAAGATCTTCTTATGAGAATGAGGCTTGTTGTAAAAACCCACATAACTTCTAATTATATCATTGTGTTTTAAATGAACAGCTTCCATTTTCTTCCGATGGTTATTGTCCTTTGACTGTATCTTCACAACATCATTATCAACATATGGACTCTTACTATGCTTGCTTCCACTTTCTGCCAACCCACATGATCTTATCATGTGTTCATCATATTGAGAAGGCCAACAATACATGCATCTAGAGGTGGAAACCATATAAAGGCGGAAAAGATTAGAAAAAGCTATACAAGGTTTGAAAAAAAAAAATTATACAATTCATGCACAACAGTTGTTCATGTGACTGAATGATCGACAAACCCGCTACTATTTTTATGTCTCCAAACTAAATTTAAATAGATTATCATGACCAAACAAACAAAGAACTCACATAGCAACCTCAAGAAACCACTAAGTCTGCAAGGTGGTGATGTCCAAATATTCAAACAGGCTATTAAGCCCCAACATTTGTAAAATAACAGTTAAAAGTATTGTACAAATAAAAGAGGAAAATGACAAGCACCAGCCTACCTCGAGAGAAATGAATGGCATATTGTAAAACTTTTCAGCAGTAACAGATGATGTGTCATCTGCCCTTATGCCTCTCTGCCATTCCTCCCAAGAGAAGTAACTGCACCACATGCCCCATACAAAAAATTCAGTGAAAAAAGGTTTTAAAGACTAGTTTCCAATCAAGAAATCAAAGTCAACCTAGCTCAAAAGAACAAAATGTCCTTCAACTACCAAGAGCAAGCACAAAGCATTCAAGAATTTCATCTTTACCATTTTCAAAATTTAGCAAGCTAAATAAGTCTTATACACATATGCACATGACAGTCATGGTCTCATATTGAAAAACATTAGAGAAATGAAAATGTAGTCAAGCAGATGCATATTAAATACCAGTTGAGAACTAATCATAGAGTGTCACAAACAAAATCTTTCAGAATGGATTTTCCAGATGCCTATATTTCTGCTAGGTGACAGTCCGAGGATAAAATTAGAAATGTTCACCTCCAACAGCCTAAAGAGCCCAACATAAAATTAAAAAAACTAATTGGGCATTCAGGGCCTCCGCACCTGGTAATGCACTGTGCATATCAATATCTGGATCCATAGATTTAAAGATCAGTTTCATGCAGACTGCAGTTACATATAGAGGGCTATCCAAGATGGATGCGCGAACTTTTAAATTGTTTTATTTATAACTTCTACATGTTGTAGACTTTTCTCTCTGAATGATTTCATGAAAGAATAATAATATTATTGGACCTGTTGTGTTATAATGAATCACAAATTTATCATTGACTAATACCCCTTCCTAGGGAAATGGAAGTAAAAGACAAAACTGAATACCTTTGGATGAGCTTGCTAAGATTTCCATGGGTGCCATTAAGAGAATCCATGTGCAATATGCACGGTGTTTTTAATTGATTGCCATCTGTATAGTGCAGGCAATCCTCACAATTTGCAAAATCACAATCTTCAAGTTATAATTATCAATAAGGACAAAAGCACAACAGAACTTACCTTCAGAAATAGCTGCTCCAGGATTGCAAATAACAATCAAACTCCAATGAAAACTGCATTTAACTATCATTTAAGACACTGCCAAATGAAATCCACATGCAAAAAAATTCACCACAAAAACTTCTCCAAATACATTTCAACTGCAAATGCCTGTAATTAACTGGTATAAAAATATAATCCTTTTCAAAGATGTTCACTCTTCGAGTCCATTTTCTCACACGTATAAAAGCCTCACGGCTTACTACTTCAGTGTCTGGGAAATTTATCCAAATCAGCTAACTTTCGGAAAAAAAGCTGTTAAAGGAAATGACAAGGCCTGTCTCCGTGACTCAGGAATGTCACTCTGTAGATATCTGCATCCAAATAAAAAAGACAATTATTTTCAAAATGAATAAAACCATTACAAGAAGCTGTTCAACTTTATGAAATGTACAAGAAACATCAGCGAAAAACTGTGATTCTGATATTCACCTATTCTTATGTACTAGTAATAAACTCTCCTTATATCTGATCAGTTGATGTGTCATGCAATGTCCTTGCTAAGGTTTTTAGCTTTGAGGATTCAATGTGTTTGCCGCAGATTGCCCATCCAAAGCAAGAAGGATTTAACTGAAGAAGATTTATTCTTCACAATTTTCATGGCTTGGGAGAGTGTTGAATGGGCCAAGGAATTGGGGCAACAGGTTCTTTTATTCAAAATTGATATAGCAAGACCTTTGACAGCATGCCCACTGTCATTTATCACTGACATGCTTTCTTGCCTGGGTTTTCTTTCACAGTGTGTCTATGGTAAAGACACTCCTCTCTAACACATCATCCTTTATTTTTTGAATTGTCAATGACGTTTTGTCAGACAGAATTGCCTTGTGTAAATAGAAGGCAAGGTAGCCCTCTTTACCACTATGTTTACATTGTCACTGTTAATGTCTTGGGCTATCTTTGAGATGCTCAGAAGGCTCAAGTTTGCATAGCTAAGTCATCCTGGGTGGCATGTGAGGAATAGGTAGAAAATATTCATTATTTAGGGTACCCTCTGAAGTTAATATTTCCCTCTGCAATGTGGGTATGGTGTCTGCAGAAACCTCAGTGTAAACTAATAATCTTAAGTTTGGTGATTCACCCTTTGCAGACTAATAGTTGTTGGTAAAATTCTGCAGGTTAGCCATGTGTATCATGTCCTTGGCAGTTTCCATCTGATTCTCAAGTTAATTGTCATAAGAACTTATTATGAAACATTTTCTCTAAACTTGGTGGATATTGCTCACTGCCTTTGCTCCCATGGCATATATGCATTTTATTCAAAATTGATTTAACAAAGCACCTATGACAGAATAACCTCTGTCATTATCACCAACAGGCTTTCTTGCCTGGGTTTTAGTTTTGCTTTTTATTGTAGGTAATGACATATCTCTAATCCATCAGCTCTATTGTTTTCAACAGTATTCTAGTACCTTAAAATATCAATGGACATTCTGTTAGCTCATGTGCCCAGATATCTTCCCAGCAAGCTAGCTACCATTTTTCTGTGCAAGTGTTTTAACAGTTTCGGACTTCCAGCTGATGGGTCAAATAAGGTTAATATGCACGCTCCAAGAGCTTGATGTTTGCCTTATGATATCCCCATTTGGTTGTACAAGACAGATGACTGTACCAACTTTTTGGCAAATCCTTTTCCTTTCAGGACAAGCTAAATAGGCACTGAAGAAGTCAGTGAATAGCCCTCTGGACAGTTTAAAGTTTAAACTTCCAGGCTTTCATCCAGAAAGAAAGCTGGTTTACCATTGTTTTGCCTTCAAAACACTACTGTCAAGGAAGTCTTCAAAGATATGATCCCACTTTGTAATAGCGTTGGACAATTCACCACTTACATTGAAGCTGAATGTATGTTTGGGATTCCTGGAACTTGGTTTACGACACTTACCGTCATCTCTTTCTCAGTAGATCTCTTGGACATCAGCGTTGTCAGTGATCTCAACCAGTGTTGCACATATTGCAATATTATCGGAATTATTGTGATAATATCGCCAAAACCAACCTTGGCAATAATATTGACAGTAATTATCATAATAATTTGTCCTTTTGAGGTATATGGTTGCGATAATTAGGTAATTATCGTGATAATTTCAAAGTTCTCACTGTCTCTCTCGGTTTCCAATTTATTAACATTTTATATTCTTTTGACCCTAGTTTTTCAAAGTGAGTTGGGGGATTGAGCTGTGTGGATACTGTTAATTTTAGATAACCATGGTATTTCTATGCTTAAGCAGTTTTACTTCAATCTTTCTTATAGGCCCAATTCAATTTAGCAATCACATAAACATGAAAGTAAAGTACTGATAGAACATAATAATAGATCAACAGAAGACAGGCCAAATAATGTAGATCAGATTTTACAATTCTTCTTGTCAGCAAAGATAGAGAGTGATGTGCGTTGCCGCAGTCAACAGGATGCATCAGCCAGCAAAGTCTTTCTCAACATCAGATCAGCCAACCTTCCAAGTCTCACACACACCCCTCCAAAGACAGCTCCAAAAGTCAACGCAAGTCAACAAAAGAATCCCTCATCCAGATTTCGGCATCATCCAAATTTCTGGCATCGAAATTTCACGGCATCCGTTTCCCAGCATCATTTCCGGCATCCAAATTTTTCGGCATCCAGATTTCCGGCATCCATTTCCAGCATCATTTCCGACATCCATGTTCCGGAATCCATATTTCGGGCATCCATATCCACACGTGGGAGGGACAGAGAAGCCTCTTCTAGGCTGTGGGAACCAATCAAATAATGAGGAATGTGTGTGATGAGATGATGATGAAATGGACATCATCTCTCTCAATTTATATCAGCCAAGGAGGGTGTGTGACACATCTATCGGGCTTGTGAGCCTACATTACAAATCCTGGCCGACCGTGCACGTGTGTGAAAAATAAAATCAAAATGGCCTGCTGCTCATCCAAACAAGATGATCTTTAGATCAATCTGTTGCCTCTTCGAAAAGGGTTAACAAAAATATAATCATCTCATCATATGAAAAGCGATCTTTGAGTTTTGGACCTAGTTGCCCAAAATTAACTTGCTCCTTCTCAACTAGAGAACTTCATCTATGCACTTGTGCCATCCGAGAATCGGTACCATCGTGTACTATCATATATCATCGTGCGTCATCTTGTCATAACTTTTTTCGCTAGCTCTTGTTCGCAAATAGAACAAAAAAGTGAGTCACAAAGACATCACGCTGCCTTTGACCCAAAGTCGACTTAGGTTAAAACCTCTCTTGGACACAACAAGAGTCTCATACTAACCCAAAGTTGGTTCTTGACCCAAAATCTGGGTTTAGGTAAGAACCTCATCGGACTTCGATCCCAGGATCAAGGTGTTGGACATATACTCTCCGAGACATAGAGGAAGTACGGCAATCTCTTTGTTGTGTCCATTGATCTTGCTATTGTTCTTTATCCGCATTTCCCACCTCATTGGCCAAATGAGAGGTACTTCCCATGGTCACGAATGGGTAGGATGCATGCGGGGCATAGATCAAGAGAGGTGAACCAACTCGTATCATAATGGTGGGGCGGAAGCACAACAAGGTTCGGCAAGCCTAGCCTAGTGTGTGCTTATAGCTCCAGGAAACTATCCCCCAAGCCCACTTTGGGCCTCAAGGCTGTAGTCAACTCAGCGGGACCCTCACAATAGGGTCTTTCCACGATTCCGAGCTTCTCACGGAAGGTGGGAACATGACCTTCCCCGGGGCTTCGTGATAATATCTACGACCGACTCATCAATTCCTGTGTGATCGAGCCTTATGGTGCCTCGTTGTACCATGTCCGGACAAAGTGGTACTTAATATCAATATGCTTGGATCGATCATGGAACACGGATTCTCGAAAAAGCCCGAATCCCCCACTCTAGTTATCACAAAGGATAACGATGGTATCACTTGTGTCCAAACGACTCCTTTCGAAGAGCTTTCTCCACCAAGCAGTTTCACAACAAGTCATACTCGCTGCAATGTATTTGGCCTCAACGGTGCTCAAAGACACTAACTTCTACTTCACTGCTCATCCCGAATATCGAAGCAAAACCCAAGGTGAAGATATCAGGATGTGCTCTTGCGATCACCATATTGTTAGCCCAATCGACGTACGGCATATCCATGGGTCAAACTCTCGGCAATGTGTCTCGACCCTTGGTTGATTTTTTCCCCAAAGATGTCTCAATAGATTCTTGGCACCGATCAGAGAATGTGATGAGGGCTCAACCATATGTTGACTCAGTATTCAACGCAAAACATACGTTCGAACGGGAGTTCACTACGAACATCGAGGCCCCCACGGTTGTCGATGCTCGATGGGATTTTACGACTCGAGGCCCGGCGAGCGTTTCCACACAACTTCTTAAAGTTGAGTTCCATCGAGTTTAAACACGGACTTACAATCCACCATACCAAATCTCTCCAGTGACTTTATGACATGTTTCTGTTCCAGGGAAAGGGCGTCTCACATGCCCTTTGCCATACCTCCAAGCTTAGGAAGTAATACATTTGTCCTAGGTATTTCATCTCAAACTCGAAAGCTAGCTCTCTCTTCTTGATGAATGAGAGGGTCGACTGTTAAGAAGAGATTGTCCACATAGAGAACTAGAATGACGGGCCTTTCTCTATCAACCTTAAAATAAAGATTTGGATCAGCATTACTTCGAGTGCGACCCAACTTCATCAAGTAGCTAGCTATCAACTCATACACAATGTCCAGGGCTTTCTTCAACACCATACATAGGTGTCTCTATCTTGGACTTTGAACCACAAGGTTGCTCCACATAAACCTCTTCCTTTATTGAACCATGCGAAGCGGACTTCACATGCATACGATGGAGACTCCATCCTTGCGTTACATCGAGGAGAGCCAGTAGATCGGATGGTGGTATAACGAGCTACAAGTGCAAATATATCATCATAATCTATGCCTTCCTTTTGAGAGAAGCCTCGAACAAATCTTGCCTTGTGCTTTTCAGCACTACCATCGGATCCATGCTTGATCTTATAGAGCCATTTCGAGGGTGACAACAAATTTGTCCTTCGACATCGGGACCACTTACCGAGACATCATTTTCATAGTGGACTCATATTCTTCGTGCACAACGACATCCTTCCAAACACGATGTTTTACAACTTATTCAAATGATCTAGGAGCTCGGTTGTACAATTGTAATCATGGGCACTAGATACCCTTGGTATCTATTTGACTTCTTGCTTTCACCGAAATGCCCCCTTGAGGGCAATATGTCTCTCGACATCTTCGAGTATCCCTAAGCCAAGAGGGTCTTCTCTTATTTGAAGGAGGTGGATCTATTAATATCCATAGGTCCTTAAACATCGGGAATCGGTTCATCCATCAGTTCTCCACTGCTTCCTTGCTTCTTCATCTTCTTTATCTTACTTGGAGCTACGAGAATTTCTTACTTTACGAAGGGCAACATCTTCATCGAAGGTGACATCGTGACTTGTATCTCCGCTTCTCTTTGACCGAGCACATAGATTCTATATGCCTTCAAAGTTTCATTGTAGCCCACAAACATTCCCTTCTTTCCGAAGCATCCAACTTGCTTCTCTTTTCTTTCGACAAATGAAAGTACGCAGAGACAACCAAAAACTCTAAAATGAGAAACATCGAGTTTCTTACCAAAGAAGACTTTCGGGGTCTTGGAGTCCGAACGGAATGTGGGCATCTATTTTGAACGTACACGGCGGTGTTCGCGACTTCTCCCCATAGAAATTTCGGAAGACCTTGGTCACATAGCATGGCGCGAGCAACTTCGACGATGGTCTGTTCTTTCTTTCTACGACACCATTTTGCTCGGGTATAAACGATTGTGGTCTCCTCTTAATGTCGGCTTCAACTGCAAAAGTCATTGAATTCATTTGACTCATGATCGGGCCATTATCGGTCCTCAAAAATTTGGTTCTCTTCTTGGTTAGATTTTCCAGAGGCCTTGAAGGTACAAAACCATTTGAATGCTTCGTCCTTCTTCTTCAAGAAATATATCCGAGGTCTTGCGGAGAAGTCATACGCAAGAAAGTCATGTACTAGGAACATCCTCCCAAGGATGTCACGGAGAGCGTGTCTAGATAAATTAGAATGTATCAACTACAAGATATTAGTTGTCTTTGTGACACTCGAGGGGAATGGTCCCCTTGTGTGCTTCCTTCGGCACGAGCCACAAACATATACCTTCATGATCATCTTTAAGTTCGAGCATCCTTGTCACCACCTTCCTTGCTTCGTGAAGGGCTTTGTAATGAAGGTGTGCAAACCTGCGGTGCCGTAACTCTATTTGAAGGTTGTATCACATGACATAGCCCCAGTGGACTTCCTCAACTTTGGTGGAGTGTGTACGACTCTAAAACCAATAATGCAGAGCTTCTTTGAAGTTCTTCTTCGGTGCGTACCTTTCCATCGACGAATGCACGGTCTGCTGTGTCTTCCATTTCCGAAAATAGACACAAGGTTCTTCTTCAAATCAGAGTACGCACAACAAATCTTGTAAACGAGAGGACTTAAGCCTTGTGATAGATGAAGGTCACAGTCTTTGTCCCTTTCCACGGGATATGTGGCATTATCTCCAAGGATAATTCTTAAATTAGTATCCTTCTCGATCAAATCGGAGAGGAGCTTCTTTATAACCGGTGAGGTGCCTTGAAGCACCACTATCAATCAACTAGACATCCATGGTGTCGGGGAGGAGATGCGACAAGAGGGAAAAATACTGGAGCCACATTCATTTTTCTTATTATCAACAACATTAGACTCATCGTGCACGGAATTTCTTGACCTCTTGAAAGGTTCCATTTTCCCTTACGATTAGAGGAAGCCTTCCTTTTTCCCTTAGTTCTGTTGTTCCTTTGATTTCCATTTTCCCCTTGAAGTTGTTGTTTTCATCTGTCCCTAGGAGAGTCCCTTCTATTAGGGCACTCTCTTGCATAGTATTTGGACTTGTTACAAGTGCAACATCTTCCTTCCTTCTTTTAGGCCCCGGCTCTACCATGGTTTTGATTTCTCAAGCCACCATGGTTCTTCTTCTTCCATGACGGCGAAGGCAATTGGGTCACCTCTATTTCCATTAGAGGGATGATCTCTCTCCATCATTCTTGTCTCCTCTTGAGTGCATCTAGTCGACGGTCATAAAAATCAAAATCATATTATTATTAAAATCGTACTATTAAAAATACATAACGGTCTGGAAGTCCTCCAAGAGCAATGAGGACGAGCTCTCGATCGACTACTTCTTCTCCTTGGCAAGGAGATCATCCTTAATTGTGAGCCTCATAAAATGGTCGAGCTCATGAATCTTCCCATGCACATAGTCCATGACATACGGATCTTCTAATGCCAAATCCAAGGACATCTTCCATGCATGATAATCAAACTTGTTAGTCAACTTATCATCGGTCCATTGGTCCTTGACCAAGACATTTCACACTCGGTGATTACTTTTCACTCTCTTGGGCTTTTGTCTTCACCTCGGCTACGATGCCATGTTAATTGTAGATAACCATTAAGTGTAATTCTGTATAATATTCTTCACAATTCTTCTTGTCCGACCAAAGATGAGAGTGATGTGCGTTACGACGATCAACACGATACATCGAGACGGAAAAGTCTTTCTCAACATCGAGATCGGTAACCTTCTGTGTCAACGCAAGTCAACAAAGAATCCCTCATCCATATTTCCGGCATTCATTTACAACATCATCCATATTCAGAGCATCCATATTTTTGGCATTCATTTTCAGAGCATCCATTTCGGCATCCATATTTCGTCAAATTTCCGGCCATCCATTGACATCATTGATATTTTAAGAGCATCCAGTTTCCAACGTCATTTCCGACATCGATTTCCGAATCCATATTTCAGCATCCATAGCCACATAGCAAAAAGTCAACACAAGTCAACAAAAGAATCCTCATCCATATTTCCGGCATTCATTTACGGCATCATCCAAGTTCCGGCATCCATATTTTCCAACATCTATTTAGACATCCATTTACGGCATCCATATTTTCGCATCCAAATTTCCGGCATCATCGATATTTAAGCATCCATTTACGGCATCATTTCGGCATCCAAATTTTGAATCATATTTCTAGCATCCTGTACCAGTGAGCAGAAAGCCTCTTCTAGGTTTGTACGAACCAATCAAATCATAAGGAATGTGTTGATGAGATGATGATGAAATGGACATCATCTCTCTCTAATTTATATCGATTGGTGAGGGTGTGTGACACATCTATTAGGCTTGTGAGCCTACATTACAAATGGCCAAACAATGTACATGTGTGGAAAAATAAAATCAAAATATATATTATAACTCATAAAAACAAAAATGATCTTTAGATCAATCTTGCACCTCTCCCAGGAATCTAACAAAAATATAATCATCATCATATGAGCGATTGCAACCTGGGGTTTGGACCTAGTTGCTCAAAATTAACGGTTTCTTGATAATTTCCATCAAGCAAACAAGGGGAAATCTATTGTTTTCATTTCGGTGATTCATCTCAAGAGATACATATGTCATAACCTCGTAATTAATGGTAATATTAAATTCTTAAACTTAAATCTTTAACATAACAACAGACAGCTCAAGATGTTTGAGAGCGGTTAAGTATCATTGGATTTCATATGGAGAAAGTAGAATTTTAGATCCTCAAAATCCGGCAGATTTTTAGGATTTCGATTGGGGGGATTACAACGTTTCTACTACAATACGCAGTGTCGAGGCATGGAACTAACATTTAACCAAGATCACCAAGCCCTCTATGTATCTCGATGTTGGTGGGATTAGCGGGTGAACTTCTCCTTCAAAAGCCCAATTAAAAATGTACTCTTCACTCAATTATTCATGACCTACTAAAAATGTACACTTCACTCAAACAAAATTTTTGATTAGGATGTTAAGCTTTTCTGTTGTTTTAATACTCAAAAGGGTGATCTTGATGCGGAGGATCCCAATATAGGCAATGATTTTGATGTTATCTAGCTATTTGTTGTAGCATGAATATCTTTGGATTTTAGGGGCCATTTCGACCCTGCTGTCTTTGGTATTTTTTAATTCGAGGAGATGGCTTGCACTCGATGGTATTTTTTAGTTGTATACCCTTGCTATACAAGAGAAATTTTGCATATTAGTGTAAAATAATTTGGATACATATGGATGCACATGAATTATATGTTCTTAACAAAATTTGAATATTTTATGTATTTTGATCTGCAATCTTTTGGTCCGGTTGAGGATGTTGTAAAACGATTTCCATCAACAAAGCAGAGGCCATTATTTTGATTGTCATGATTCATCTCATGAGATACATTTATTTTTGTTTTGATATGATTTTGTATCATTCTATTAGATTTCAAGCTTAGGACAAATATCATATTTCAATACCGATGTTTGATGTATCACTTGACATCTTAGATATCGATTTTATTTTCATAATTATGTAGCAATGTGTTTGTTTAATGTTGATGTTGTTTTAGAAGTTAAAACATTGAAAAAAAACTGATGATTTTTGTATTTTTTTAAGTTTCCCAATAATTTCCGATATTTTCCCTGATATTTGTAATAATTTAAATTTTGGACCCCAAGCACTAAATTGCCAATAACAATAAATGTAACATTGATCTCGACTCAATTAGACCCCTGTATTTCTGAGGTGCTTGCCACTGTACTAAATATGCTATCTTGTAAATTTTTTTGGAAGCTTCATTGTGAGCATTTCAACAGGAATGTGTTTTGTTTTGCTTCTTTCCAGGTGAGTCTTCTCTGATTAAGAGTTAAATCACTCTTTTACAAAAAGATGCAAGAGATTCTTTGGTTGAAGGGCAGCCTGACCTAAAGGCTCTCTCTTTGACTTCAGAGAACTCTATTGCACTTGGTGTTCTACATTATCTTTGTTAAAAAATTTCTGTTAATATAAGCAGCACTTTCAAATAAAGAACCCAAAAATTCATACATCTTTAAGGTTCAGTGAAAATTTAACGTTGTGTAAAGAGAAACCAAACGTGGCAAGCTTCTTGATTGCATAAGTTATAACGAGACTGTTGAAAACAGATTAGAGCACTGAAAAGTAAAGATGAAGGACAAAGCCTAGCTATTATGTTGGCATTATTTTATTAAAATCTCCTTATTGTAACAAACATAAAGTACATATAATAATATTTATATTCTAACAGGAAAATGTCTAAACGACATATTACTCTCCTATGTGACCATCCAATTTATACTTGTACATAATGCCATGCTATTAAAAATCATCTCTCATGTTATCTTTTTCAATCACCATTTTAATACATATGGATTCTTTTATGTTATCCTGCTTATCTTGAATATCTAATATATGAAGCAGATGGGTTCATTACATTAGTAGCAGAGCCCAACCAGAGCCAATAATGTGGGTTCACTCCCAGCTTACATTTGGTCAAATTTGATTCTCTTTGGCAACAGAACAGCTATATCTCGGCTAAAGGTTTCCAAACATCAAACAATTACTCTGCTGAAAATTCAAGGAGAGAATGGCACCAGAAATGAAGGTTAAAAAAGACTAATAGATTCAAAGCAGAATCAGTGCCTGTGAAGAAAAGACCACTGTTGTCGGGGAGTTGCCCAGCCACCGCCAATGATTAAGGTAAAGCATCTTCGATAGTCAACATATGGGTGGAAATAAGACAATGAAAAGGGAATCATGTCTGCCTGGGAAATATCATATAGATGATATGATATCATTAGTTCTGCAAGAAATGGGAATATCTTAAACACTGGGTAGAGGACTCTGTTTTCGGATCATTGTGTTTCAGCCAATGACTTTCAACTACCAATCACAGAACCATAGCCGTCAATAATGAGGTTAAATATTTAAATGCTGAGGCTCAAATATTATTATTATCACATTAAGGACAAGGTCATACTAGTAAAAATTTGCTACTGAAACAACAGAAGCATAACCATTGAAGGTCTATAAATAATATAAATGTAAAGCATAAATTAAACCTCAAACAGAAAGGAACTTTTACAATTGAAGTTATGTGCTAGATTGTTATAACTTACAAGTCACTTGGTGAAAAAATGGATTAAAGTACTATTGTTTTCAAATGCAAGGTAAAGAAGAAGCTATACTGTAGAAATATATGGTCCATTTAGCATTAAGTGGGAAAAGGAAATCTCAACCTTAAAAGATGTCGATAATGGCTATATTTAGGCAATAGATTTATTATTAACTAGACAAATAGTAAATGCTCATTAACTAAGTCACATGACACGAGGACACGAAAATGGGAGTGTTTCACACGTGACACGGCGACAATAGTTAATAGTTAATAATGATTAGTGTACTGAAGGAGCATGTCCCAAAGGACACGACCGTTCATGAAAGGGCACTTTCAAGGTATATATGTGGGCCCTCATTTGTATTCTGTCATCTCATATCTTTTTTGTGCCTCAACATTTCTATATATAATTATTACTTGTCCTATTATGGATATTTATATCAATGTTGCGAAAATCGACATCGAGATCAAATCGGGAAAGGGTACAGAAAACCAAAAAATCGTAAAAATCGGGAAAATATCAGTAAAAAAATCAGCAAACATCAACAAAATTAAGATACCATAACAATATCTTTAAAAATCGGCAAACATCGACTAGGCCAAAAAATCGTGATTTGAGATAAAATCAAAATGTTATCGAGATGTTTGCAACACTGAACATATATTTCAAAAATTCTGAATATTCTGGTGTGTATAAGAACCTTGTTGGGTACAATGATATCCGAGATGCTTTGGCTGATCACCACGCCTTTGGCCATCAACCCTTTGTCAGAGTTCGTTTGCCATTTGATTGAGGCTTTTAGCCAAAAAAGTATTTGGAGGTTCTCCAGTCTGTTGTGAGGCTTTTGGCCATTAAAAATTTTTAAAAAATAATAATAATTAAAATATAAAAATATCTATAGAATATATATATATATATAAAGGTATATAATTAAAAAATAAAAGCAAAAAATATATATAAATAAATAAATAAAAGTTGCCCCTGTCATAGTTTTAAAACTAGGACGGTCTGACTCGAGGAATCAGCCTGCTTGATGGGATCATACCCATACCGGATTGACAAGTCAATTATCTAGTTCAGCCAGTCGGTCTATTACCAAGCCAGAGCCGAGTTGGTCACTGATTCGGTTGGTTCGGTATTGGACCGGTCGGACCGACCGGAAACCCGACTTAAATCAGTTTGTCTTGGCAGCAGGAAAAAAGGCGGGTTGGGTGGGCTTGAAATCAATTTTTTTTGTTTGTGTGCAGTTTAAGTTGGACATTTGGAGCAGCATTGAGAGGTTCTTGGGCAATCTTTGGAGCAACATTGAGGATTTGGCTTTTGGAGCAACTTGTTAGTTTATGTGTTTTATTTCTGAATCTCTATATATTACATGTATTGGACAGTGCACTAGGTGCCATTTTGATATAATAGATATATTCATGAGCATATTTTGATCATATGGTGTCTTCTCTCTATATTCTAATGCTTTGAGTTTGGAAACATGACTGAAAATCTTTAAAAATATGTTTTTTCATAAAAAATGAATATTTAATGTATTTTTTACGACGACAGAGTCATTGAAATCAACTAGGCCGATTCGATACCGGGTCGGAGTTGGAGTTGGAGTCGACCCTCGGCCGGTTCCGAATCCGTGTCAGAGTTTTAAAACTATTATATACACTCAACCAACCACCAAAATGAATGCAAACATCTATAAATGGGAAACACAACCTCTACTATGGTCATAGAACTCGACCTACCAGACTAAGAATGATCTTTGATCTAAGAGCAATAGGATTCGTCCTTATTGAGCTTGGAGTCTTCATTGTTTAATGGGTATGCACAACCTGCCCAAAAGATGAAGAGAAACTCATATTAAATATAAATCATTTGATAACACCTCTTCCAACTCAAAATATCTCATGCAAATCATTTTCCCCATGAATGCACAATGGTGAAATTTGAGTGATTCCACTCTTGGAACCAACTAGTGTGTCTAATTTCAACACCAAAGTTAGCTATGGTGGCTAGGGTTTCTCAAACCCTAAGCTTCTCTCCAAAAAATCATCAAGATCTCATTTTCTCCAAATGCAAGTGAAATAATGAGTCTCCTTACTTTTTCTCTTTTATAAACTTGTGACAACTTTTGCCGCCATTTTAATCTTTTAACTTTCATAAAGTCACTTTATAATCTTTTCACTTTATAAAATTAAAGTGACTTTTCACTTGCCTAAGAAGTGTCCCTATTTTCTCTCCTTATATTTTGATAATGTTTCCGTAGGTGAATTAAGTTCCTTTATTAAATTTCCCTTGCCTATGGGAACCATGTTAGGATAGTGGACTCCATCATATGCTTCCTAAGTGGTTGGGGACATTACAGTCCTCCCCGCCCAAGATTGCTTGTCCTCAAGCAATTTTAACTTAGGATGTTTGAGCACCTGCTCACCTTCTGAGGTGGCATCCTCCAAAGGTAAATCCTTCCATTTTACCAGGTACTCCTTCACTGTCCTAGTTTGCAACTTCATCTCCTTAGTTTCTAGGATCTTCTCTGGGACTAAGATTAACTCTCCTTGTCCAACGGTGGGAATTCCGCAAAAGTGACAACATGTGATGGTTGAATTCTCCATGGAAATGAATGTGATGGTTGAATTCTCCTTCTACGTGTGCATCAACACTGTGTTCTTCCCTCATGGGTTCGTGAGACATCCATAGGGCAGCCAATGCTTCTGTGATTTTGTTGGTAATGTATGCCTAGAAGTCATCGAATTTTTTCTCGAGGGCTTCGACTCTCTCCACTACCTTCTCTGCAGCCTTAACTTGAGACCTGGTATTGTACATACACTAGCCTTGGTCAAATTTTGAGCTTACTTAAAAGTAGTATGGTTGGAAAGAGGGCAAGTTTAGGAGTCTAGTGATATGGGTCAAGGAAAATTTGGGACCTCTTGAAAATTGGTGGCTTACAGGTGAATGGTACCACTCCGGTGAACTCATCGTCCTGAATCTTATGGGCCAAGTCTCTTGCAAGTGTCCTATGATGGCCCCATTTTTTTTTTACTCCCAACTGATCAATATTGCGGTGGCCGAAATCCAGAATGTTGATCTTGCCAAATATCTTGCGAAAATCGGGCCTGGACTGTAGTAACAGAAACCCCAAAGTCTTGACATTGCAAAATGTGCTGCGACAATCTCATTTGGACTACGTGACCAAAACCCTCACTGCACAAAGATTTTGATCTACGTTGTGAAAACCCCAACTGTTGAATTTGATCTAGAAGAAAAGGTAGGGGGTCATCTTCAGATAGATGAGGGAACTATGGTCATAAAGGAGTGTCAGGTTCTACATATCACAATATACACGGTGTCCAACAATAGTACTCGACCCAATCTTTCAGAGCGCTAACTAAGGAGGATCGACCATACCCTTAGCCGCACTACTCGACTACCCTATTGTACGTATGAGTAATCTCCCTGAGTATTGTTCTCAGTGTACTATAGTAGCAAGACGACATATGACTTATCTAAGGTTAGGTTTTGGGTTAACTTATGGGGGGCTTCCGATATACCCAAGTGTACATGGAAGTGTATTTCGTTCGCAGTTCTGTCTAATGCGCTACTACTTGAAGGGGTACCCACGGGGGTTACAAAGGAGGGAGTCCAACAAGCGTGACCACCTCTTGTAGTTCCTGCGTGTATGCCTCCTCAAATTTGCAGGTTTATGCACTCAACGACGGATCCCATGGTTTAAAGACGCCGAAACACGTCTCTAGCATAAAAAAATTCTGCGAAAATTAGAGGTGCAACTGGCCCTGAAAGTCCTATAATACCACTTGTTATGCGCTTAACTTGCGAGAATAACAAAGCACCAGAAATACGAAACAAAATTGCTAGAAACACATAAATCTCACATGAATTGAAACAAACTGCAAAGATATTTTATTGTTCAGAAGCAAAATACAATGTTCACTTGCCTCTTCGAGGGGGCAACCTCCAACAGAGCAAAGCTCAATTACAATAAGACTCGATGATTCTTCCCTTGCTATCTATAAGACTATTTATGGCTTTATGACATCTGAAACCCTAACTACTAGTGGTCCCTTGCATAAAACGAGTTAACCACTTTATTTATTAACTATGGCCCGTTTATAACTAATTGTGGTCCCTTTTCTATAATGCGGGTCAAACACTTACAATTATTATTAATGTGTATAACCGCTTACGAGCTTTATTGACTCAACTAACTAACTATGACTCTGACTATGCCCCTTGGGCTTATTACATAAATAAAGGGGTTAGGGTTGGACCCTAACAGGGAACGTGGTTGCTTTTATATGATATGGTGGCGACATGCTTTTTCAACAGTATTGATGGCACTCTGTGGTGTCTAACTCTGAAATAAATGCCTAACAACCACCCAATAAAACGTTGAGGCTAGACTTAGTCTCCTTGAGGAGCACGCAACCCAGAAAGGAAGTCTGATATGAATATATGGTACGTCCAACACTTGATAGAAAGCTCGACCTCAATAAGATGTCCAACCTTCATACACTTCAACAAGAGTAAATTTCAGGGAGAAACCTCTTTATTTCTCTGCGTTACATACTCTACTACAACCATTTGAAGCCACATGATCATGCACAGGAAAATATACATGCACAACAAAAAAATAATAAGACACTCGGCCTCCTAGCTTGGGAACCTAAGTCAACTGACACGGGGACACGAGACATGATGGACACGCAGATTCGAGTGTCAGACACAGACACGGTGACCCCCCGGAACATGACATGTTATATATATATATATATATATATATATATATATATATATATATATAAAATTAGATATTTCTTACACAAATTCATACAAATTCCTTGATTCAAACATAGATCTTCATCTAGATGTAAGTTTTACAAAGATACGTCATACAATCATACAAAGTAATAGACATATTCATCAATGATCCAATAGGAGAAAGACAAGATACTGTAGTTTTCTCATTAAGTCATCAAAATCAAAATGTGTTACATAAGTACTAGGTAGTACAATGCCAATGGAAAATAGAAATAGCAAATACAAAACAACTACAAGTCTACAAGACTACAAGCCTCAAGGCAGTGCCGCAGTAGGTAGCTCATGACTCATGAGTCATCAATCCTCATCATCATATTCAACATCATTGTCCTCATCGTGATCATCGTGCTCACCACTTCTCTCCTCTGCTGCATCCTCCTCCTCTGTATCCAATGCATCTCTGCATTTGCTGGTGTGGTGGATGACCCCTCTACTGTATTGCCATCATCAAATGTGATAGGCTCTAGCACTGGCTCATTGAGATCCAAGTTGGCCAATGCCAACTCAACACTGCTGTCCAGACCCATATCATCGAGAAAGACATCCCACATCTTTGTCTTTCCCTTCAACCAATCCTCCCTCTGCCTATAAATAAGATGAAGGTTGGTGTGCACATACACCATTGTCTCTGCCCTGGACTGCTCAAGCTTGCTTTTCTTCACACTATACAAATTCCCATATGTGCTCCAATTCCTCTCACAACAAGAGGATGAAGTTACTTGAGAGATGAGCCTCATGGCTAACTGTTTTAGAGGAGGGCTTGTTGCCCCATGAGTTGCCCACTAGGAATAGGGCTTCTTAGCTCCCTGTCTCTGTTAAACACACACATGGTGTGGGGAAAGATAAACACACACACACAACAAGAAACTCAACACAATGAAGGATAAGCGTGTAGCTTATGTTTTCCATTATACAAAGATGTACATTTATAGTACAATGGTGTGACTCTTGGTTTCATATTCCAAGGTCACTTGGACTCCATTGTGACTTTTCGCATTCCACACCTACCCATGTAGGATTAGGTGTTCCAACATCCCCCTTAATCCGAAGGGGTATGTGTGAGTCCAAGAAAAGAGTTGTAATACAAATCTGCAAAGTATACATGGCAGCACTTGGGCTGAATCAACTCTCTGAAATGTTGGAAAAAGAGGTGGTTTAAGGATGACCACCAACACTGGAACGCAAAACTTGTTGCAGTTCCCGGAACTCTTCCAAAACTGGCAAGAAGCTGAAAGCTTCTGCTAGAGGAATTGTCCCTCATAAAAAACAGGAGACCTTCAACCTAAAAGAAGGGAGGTCTACTACCTGTGATGGTTTTAGGATTACCAACAACTCTGGAATGCTTGAAGCATTTCCTGGAACTCAACCAAAGCTGGCAAGAAGTTGAAGGCTTCTGCTAGAGGAAGTGTCCCTCATATATGAAAGGGAGACCTTCGACCTAAAAGAAGGGAGGTCTACTACCTGTGGTGGTTTAAGGTTGTCCACCAACCAAAGATGATGGTTTAAGGTTGTCCACCAACCAAAGGCATGCTCATGGGCATCCGTGTCTCTGGCTACATCTCTGAATTTGGAATGACGAATTGTGGCTCAGGCTCGCTTGAACTGCTGTGTCTCTGGCTACAACTCTGAACATGGAATGAGAGATTGTGGCTCAGGCTCGCTTGATCTGTCGTCGAAGCTTGTACATGACCACCATTTTCCCCCCTGTCAGGGACAAGGTGAGATGATGGCGAAAACTCAACTCCAAGTTTGCTCAATATCCGTGAACAAGTTCTAACATGTGTCGTAAACATCTTCTTGGCTGTTGATGCCCATTGCCAAGAAGCGATCCATCCAAGATGAATCTTGGTTCTTGCAGGAGGCTTATGTCTGAAGCATCTGTCTGAAGAATGAGTGTGCCGACCACAATGCTTGCATGGATGAAGATCAAAACAGTGATCTTTCATATGGCCAACTCGATCACAGTGTTGGCATTTTTCAATCTGTTGTCGTAGTTGTGGAGCAGGATCTGTAACAGCTGCAGGTGAACTATCATACAGGAATCCGGCACTCTGAAATTTGATGGGCTTGGTGTAGTCTGGAATATGAAAGGACACATCCTTGTCATATCCAAGACCAGTTCTGTGCTTGTTGTGGACAAGCTCTTCCCAAGGTCTGATGATGGGCTTAGGAAGTGTAGGCTGAGCTGCTGCATCTGCATGTTCATCTGCTCTTGTACAAGGAACTGAATGGGAATCAACTGCAACTTTACTGACTTGCTGCTAATGGGAGTCTTTCTCAATCTTCTGAACAGAAATAGGTTCAGAATGGTGACTCTTTTGCTGAAGTTCGTCTTGCTGAAGCTGAGTTTCCAAGTGCAAAAACTCAATCTTCTCATGTGCATCTTGCAAACAACTTTGAATATCAACAAGAGTGGATTTGTTGATTTTTACTATATGATGATCAGTGGAGTGTATCAAAGTTTTTAAGAACTTTAATACCTCAATCATTTCGACCATTTTCTTAACAACTCAATCTTGTTGGTATATAAACAATGGCATCTAATGCAACGATGGTAGAAGTATAAACAACACAAAATAACACACATATAAAAATCAACTTGTGCATACCACAAATTTCTGCATACCAGATTGTAGACTCCTCTCTATGGCAGTGATCTGAAATTCTTGGGGTCGCTTTGCCTTTTTTTGTGCTCACAACATTGTTGCTTCATAACTCAAAGTATAATTTCTTTCATAACACGATTAGCTCACATATTTCGATTGTGAAAGCTTATTAATCTTTTCGCAAGCCTTATTTTGATTTTCGATTTGGGTAATGTGTTTGGAATTTTGATGGCCAAGTTACCTTTTCCCACCAACTTCTATGCCACAAAGTTCAATGTTTGGATAAACACTGATCTGAGTTGGCCTTGCTCATTTTTGGCAATCACGATGAATCAAACTCTGTAATAATAAAAACTTTGATCAGGAATAGAATAACTTGAGAATTTGTAGCTCAATCTGAATGGATGTAGCTCTGCAAACTATAGGTGAACGCTATTGCTGAGTTCATGGACTATCGAACTCTGAGATCTATGTAAAAAGCATCATCGTATTGAATGAAAAGGAATGCAAATTTCAATTCTAATCAATGAGTTATAACTATCGCTACAGTTCGATGTTATGCCTTTAAATAGCCACAATCTTGTGCCAATCCAACCTCTGTCCAAGATCCTCAAATCTTGAACTTGTGTCTGCGGAACTGTAGCGGAACTATAGCAGTGAATTTGCAACCCCGTTGTAGTTAGAAGAGTCTGGAAGGCCGGTCTCCTGAACTTGTGTCTGTAGAACTGTAGCAGTGAATTTGCACCTAGTTTTAAAACCCAATCGGCAGGAGCTTCAACACACCGGACATATACTTTCAGTTAACCAGAGATTTCAATGGCTTTAACCTCTGGTTTATGATGAAGTAATTTGGGGATTGTCACACTGGCACTCAATTTTCTATTCTGGCCTTCACCTCCTCCACCTTAGCATTTTCCGGCAAACGGAAACGACGAAGAAATTTCTCGTGAGAACTCTCAATACGGTGAGACCTTTGAAGGTGAAGAGATTATGTCTAGGGGAATCAACAGCACTGGCAAAGGATTTGATGTGCCAGGAAGACGATTGGGAGTATTTGCTCACAATTCGTCTCTTTCATCAATCCGACAGAATTCTTCCTGAAACTGCTATTAATGAATTGCAGTCCCAAAAGAATGCTTAATTGGATAGCAACTTGCGGAATCCAATGGTACAAGAGCTCTCGGCGTCACCAGCTTTGACCCAAGCTATGCCTCAATTTGGATTCGAATTTTGAACTCCTCACAGATGCTCCTTGCGCAGGCGAGCTGGCTCCCCAAAGGACCAGGATCTCTCCAACGATACAAACGGTATATTTGGGTGCTCCCGAATATTAAGCCCGTGAGATGCCCAAATCTTGAGATGCGATGGGAGGAGAGCGACGGGTAATTGAAGGGTTGGCAGCATGGTGAACAATGGAAAACAGGTGGTATGGAACGTTATATGCCAACCGAGAGGTGTTACCGGTGGTGTGAATTTGGTAACCGGGAGGTGTTACAAAATTGTGCATGTATATTAACGCAACCAAAAATGGAGGAGGGGATCGGTGGTGTGACCTGGAGTATTAACGCAAGCGAAGTAGAGTGAATATTAACACAGTCATGCGACAATATCTTCGACTTGATTCGGATGTACTGCATGAGACCACTGCAGGAGACTAACCGAAATGATGGTGAAGTGATAGTCGAACTGGTGTCGAGTGAGGTGTGTAGACAAGTGCTGCAGGTCTGACAGAAGGACTCAAGAGAGCGGTTAGGTGAAGTAGATATCGCTTACATGCCAAACATAGAAATGGCAGTCAGAAGATTCTGAAAGTGCCCAGGCCTAGCCTAAGCTCTGATACCATGTTAAACACACACATGGTGTGGGGAAAGATAAACACACACACAACAAGAAACTCAACACAATGAAGGATAAGCGTGTAGCTCATGTTTTCCATTATACAAAGATGTACATTTATAGTACAATGATGTGACTCTTGGTTTCATATTCCAAGGTCACTTGGACTCCATTGTGACTTTTCGCATTCCACACCTACCCATAGAGGATTAGGTGTTCCAACAGTCTCTAATCACATCATAGCATGCAAATCGCCTAGTACCAGTGGAAAACTCTGCAAAGACATCCTCCACCTCATCAAGGGTTGCCCTATCCTGAAAATCCCTGCTGAATGCATCTTTCCTCCCCTGTGAGATTTCACCATCCATGTGAGGAGGGAATCTGCGGGAAGGTCCACCATTCAGCCACCCATGGCTGTAGTATTTTGGGTTCAAGGAGTGAGCCAAACAATGTAAAGGTGTGCAATTCTTGTCCCATTTGCTGACAAGGATATCCTGTATGCTGGTGAAGAAGGCCTCCCATTTGCGGACAAGAATATCTTGTATGTTGTAGTATTTTGGGTTCAAGGAGTGAGCCAAACAATGTAAAGGTGTGCAATTCTTGTCCCATTTGCGGACAAGAATATCCTGTATGCCAGTGAAGAAGGCCTCTGGTGATGTCTCATACTCGGGGCACTGACTATGTAAAATAATGTTCCTCACAGACTCAATCATGGGATCCCATCCCTCATAAACCTCTCCTAGGATGGGTTGGTATGTATCTGCAAATCGAAGCAAGGAAATGATAGGGTCCATGATCTGAATAAGTAGATCTACCCTCTCCCACCAGACATCATCCAACACTGTGTCCTTCACTGTTTTTGAGGCTGCTTGATCTGTCTTTCTCCAAAAAGACCAGAACTTTGAAATAACCATGGCCCCAAGAGTGGTCTTGAATTCCCTCAACCTCTTCAACATGATGAATGAAGAGGAAAACCGTGTATCTGCAATCTTCAACAATGATAGATTGGTGTACTCCTTGTAGATAGTGAGGGCATTTGTATGGTTTTGTACAAAGTTACCAAAACTCTGAAATAACCATGGCCCCAAGAGCGGTATTGACCTCCCTCAACCACTTCAACATGATGAATGAAGAGGAAAACTGTGTATCCACAATCTTCAACAATGATAGATTGGTGTACTCCTTGTAGGTAGCGAGGGCATTTGTATGGTTTTGTACAAAGATGCGGATATGCTGTGCATCCTCAATAATGCTTCCAATCCAAAGCACATCAGAGACAATAGATTTCAGTGCTAAGTTCAATGAATAGGAAATGCAAGGTGTCTAAAATATTTGTGGATATTTTAGCTTCCACAATCATGCCAGCAACCTTGCAAATAGGTGCATTATCTGTAATGATTTGCACACAAGAATCGACACCTACATCTTTAATAAATTTAATAAATAACTCACGCATATATTGTGCATCCTTGTATTGTCCAAGTGCATCCACTGATTTCAAAAAAACTGGACCATTCAAGGAAGACACCATGAAGTTGATGAGTGGGTGCCGTGCTAGATCTGTCCATCCATCAGAAACAATGCTAACCCCAGATGTTGGCCATGTCGATTTAATAGGCTCAAGCATTTTGTCCACCTCTTTCTTTGCCTTCGTCAACAATGTGGTTCTAAGTTTCTCTGACCCAGGAGGCACATACCTTGATGGAGCTGTTTGAGTTAGAGCTCGACACATCTCAATAAATAGAGGTGAGCGTGCAACATTGAAGGATATGAAGTTCTGATAGAAAAAAAATGCAATGGTGAGATCAAGCTCTTCTTGCTTCTCTTTCTAGAAAATCTTGTCCATTGGACCAAGTGCAGTTGCCTTTCTTTTTGCTACTTTTCCCCCACTAGAACTCTCAAATGGGAACTTGTTGCAGCTTTTCCTCAATAATGGAAGGGGGTCATCATTCTTGTTTTGTTTTTGATGCCACATTTGCTGCACCAACAAATGCCTCTCTCTCCATTTCCTTTCTCTCTACTAATGGCACCTGTGTACAAGCTGAAATGCCACAACTTGGCAAAGCCAACAAATGAGCTTTCACATGATAAAATGTGCTGATGAAATGGTTGTGGCAAAAACTACATTTCCAAGCAACATTGCCTCCTCCCTTCGCCTTGCTGCCTGGCCCTGGCTCTCTTGTCACATATTTCCACAATGGATATTTGGGGTCTTGAGTTTGTTTTCCCTGAACATTTGAAGCCGCTGTTGCAGCCCCACTTCCAATAGATGGAATACTTGTAGACCCTGATGAAATAGGGACAGGAGGGGCATCTCCAATGGGGACATTCTTCCCCTTCCTTACTGCCCTTGATTGAGCCATGAATGCTATAAAAATAAACAAAAATGACCAAATTTGTAAAACATATGCACATGCAAACCAAATGCAAAAAAATAGAGAGACAATGCACTTATTGGTTGCTTGAATCTTCTTGAAAACGCTCCCTTGCTTCTTGCTCAACTCACACACTAACAAAAGTGAAAAAACAAATGAGAAATCAGAATTTTATAAGAGTTCAGACGCTTTTCCGCGTTGTACGAGTCCGACATAACGGGATTCGGTCGTGTCCATACAGGACACGATCGGGACTCGTCGTGTCCTGTATGGACATGATCGAATCCGGTCAAATGGATTCGAATCCCCACGAATCGTGTCTGATTCGACCGATTCAGGACACGTGGAGGGTGGAGGACGAATCCGGTTTCATAGTTGGGAACACAACTTCCACACCCAAATCGACCTCCAACAAGTGTATATACGCTCATCCAACCACCAAAAGGATAGACTCCTTTAGATAGGAAACTCGGTCTCTACTCTGTTCATAGAAATCAACCGACCAGACTAAGAATGATCTTTGACTTGAGAGCAATGGGATTCATCCTTCTTGAACTTGGAGTCTTCAATCTTTAATGGGTATACACAACCTGTCCAAAAGATGAAGAGAAACCCATATTAAATAGAAATCAACTAATAACACCTCTTCCAACTCAAAATATCTTGTGCAAATCATTTGCCCCATGAAAGCACAATGGTGAAATTTGAACGATTTCACTCTTGGAACCAACTAGGGTGTCTAGTTTCAACACCGAAGCTAGTTATGGTGGCTAGGGTTTCTCAAACCCTAAGTTTCTCTCTAAAAACTCTTCAAGAGCTCATTTTCTCCAAATTGAAGTGAAAGAACGAGGATAGTCTACTCACTTTTTCTCTTTTATAAACTTGTGGCCACTTTTGCTGCCGTTATACCCTTTTAACTTTTATAACGTCACTTTATACTATGTTCATTTTCCTAGAAAGTGTCCCCCTTTCACCCCTCAGATTTTTATAATGTTTCCCAAGGTGAATTAAGTTCCCTTAATAAATTTTCCCCACCTTAGCCTATGGTAACCATGCTAGGCTAGTAGACTCCGTCACATAGTATTAAAAACCGGAACTAGTGACCGGACCGGTGGACCTAATGAATCGGTAACCGGACCAGAACTGGTCTAACCAATACTAGTTAGCTTTAAACGAACCGGTTTTTAAAAAAATACATTAAATAATTATTTTTTAATAAAAAAACTATTTTTAAGATTCGCAACCATGATTCCAAGCCAATAGAGACAAAATATGCAAAGTTTGCTCATTTATATACCATGTAAAGGTGAGTATATCAAAATGGCACTGAGTGCAATACATATCATCGAAAAATACATAAGCAATGAGGCTCCAAATGACCCATAAAGTCCAAAAACAATGCTACAAGCTATGAGGCCATTGGCCTAATACAAGACTACATATTAGTGATCAACAACATGATCACACCTCATCATAATCAAAATCATCACCACTACTAGACAAGGTATCATCAACATGAGCTAGATAAATAATATGGCTCAGAGTTTGAGGACTCCTAAAACTCGTCTACAACTTTAGTAGTAGTAGTAGTAGTAGCAAAAATAGACATCAAAACTACAAATCACTGAGCAACATGGTCTCTCATGAAACTCATCATTGATTCATCGCTACTAGAAATGGGATCATCAACAAGAGATACATAAACATCATCTAGCTCAAAGTCTTCAGACTTGGATTTCTCAACCTTATAACAAGATAGAAATTGAAAAAGTTTAACATGCCTAACCAATGATTTTGGTTTGAGTGAACGGTACATCTCCTCAACCTTAAAATGCAGTAGAAAAAGATTAGCATGCCTAACCAGTTGTTTTCCTTTCAGTGAAGGGTACCTTCTTGTTAAGGCCACGGTAGGGGAGTTCAACAATCAATACCATCAACATCAACAAAGTTCAACAATCAATGCCACCAACATCAAGGTTCTTAAAGGACGTCATGCTCTTGATCAAATGCCAATCTCATACCCTTACACATGATAGAATCAAATGGAAACATTGCAAACCCCCAAACCATGAAACCTTGAAAACCCTTGAGTCTGTTGAATTTTGAGTGAAATCTAAAATTCTAGTTTCTCCATATGAAATCCAATGAGGTCGAAACCACTCTTAAACATCTTGAGTCATTTCATGGTAATGTTAAAAATTTAAGTAAAATGATGGAATTTAACATTACCATTAATTGCCAACAGGATGTGTCAGGAAAATGAGAGGGTAGGCATGCTTTTCTTAGAGGGGATATTTTTGGAGGAAAACAACCCTAAATTTCCCTCAAAAAAGCTCCAAAAGTCAAAAATTTGCATTATGTGTGGTCCATAGTTGGCCTGGCAATGAACCGGTCGGTTTAGGATGGAACCGACCGGTTTGACCATAAACCGGCCAGTGCCATCCTAAACTGGCCGGCTAGCACCGGTTGGACCGGTTTTCTTGGCGAAGAGGAGGGTTGAACCCGGTTTTTCTATCGGTTTGACCCGGTCAGCTAATGAACTGGCCAGTTTGACCAGTTTCTGGTTTAAGCCGGCCGGTTTTTAATACTATGCTCCATCATATGCTTCCTAATTGGTCGGGGACATTACAAAAATTGAGAAAATGGGTTTGAATGCAGAAATATCCAAAGTTAAAATTCATGCATGTTTGATAGCAGATCTAATGACACATGACACCAACCTCAGATCAGACAAAATGAGTAACCCTTGCCCCCATCGAAGTTTAATGGGCTGGGGGTGCTCTAAGGGCTGATTGTCGAAACTGCCTATGCACCAAATCCACGACCAAGATTAAATGAGGGTCGCCTCCCCAATTTTCAAAACCAGAGTGGTTGGGGGGGGGGTGCTCAAAACCATACATGGTTTTTCCGTGGGGCCCGTACATATTCCATGCTAAATTTTTATTACATATATATTTCACGGGTTAAAAACCCCAAAGCTATGGCATATATTGTAAAAGTTTTATGAAGGGGGATGGGGCAATTTGGTATTATATATTATTAATTTTGTTTAAACTTCATGACCGACACTTCTAAAAGAAACTCATTGTTATTTTTATTATAAATTTTTTAAAAAAGGAACAATTTTATAACTGTTAAAGGGGTGGTTTCATAATTTTTACATATTAGTTACATAACTAATTAAAAGGTTAGATTTTGGAGGGCAAATAAAAATGAGAAAGCAGAACTGAAAAAGGGTTGGAACTTTTGGAGTTTAGATTGTCATGTAATGAAGAAATCTGTTAGAGACCACTCAAATAAAACCAATTTCATTCCAATTTTTTGAGCAAAATTGCAGTATGTATCTTGTTTTCTATTGTATACTTATTAGTTCATGCTGTGTTTTTCTTCTGCTGAAATAGGTGTATGTAGCGCTAGGTTTGCTTAAAAATAATTGCAGATTTACCTATGTATATTACGTTGTGTTGCAAACAATACTTGTGATTGAATTAAGCACCTTAATGGGCGCTCCACCCTTTTCAGAAATTCATTCTCATTCTTTGTTTCTTATTCCATTCATTACTCTATTCCTAGGGTTAAAGCTTAAATTCTTAGTTGCGTAAGTTATTAAACCCTGCCTCTTCTAATTTTTCTTCATTTCATCGTATTTGATTATGAAGTTTGCAACCTTTGAAATGCTAGCCATTCTGGTTGCAAATGATGAGTTTTTGAACTAGAAACATTCATTGCATTTTATTAGCCCAACTCTAACCAATATTTAAAATTTTATGGAGTTTTGATAAATGTCCTGGGCACTGACTCCCTACAGCCAGGAGTTGTCTCTAGGGTTACAACGGGATCAATGAACTATTGGATGAGTTGCATGGAGTAGTATATTTCTCGAATATTGATCTTTGATTAGGGTACCACCATTAGATTCGAGTCTGAGAGTAGGTTGTGCATAAGACAATCTTTAGGTGCCACTATCGACATTTTGAATTCTTGGTCATGCCATTTTGGTTTACCAATGCACTGACCATCATTTAGCCATGCATGAAGCACATCTTCAACAAGCAATTGAGGAATTTCTTATTGTTATTCTTTGATGACCTCCTCATATAGAACAAAATGTGGGAGGAGCACTTGAGACATCTGGATGAGACATTGGATTATGAAGGAGTAGTCACTTTATGCCAAGTCATAAAAATGTGAGTTTGGGTGACTGAGATCCTTTATTTGGGTCACGTGATTAGTGTGCAAGGGGTGGAGGTACATTGGGAGAAGATACAAGCCATACTGGATTGGTTCAAACCAAGGAACCTTACTGAGTTGCGAGGATTCTTTGGGATTTGCAGCTATTACATGTGGTTAGTTAAGAGATTCTCTTAGTTAGGCACACCATTGGTAGGCTTGATGAAGAAAGGGGTGTTCAAGTGGACAAAGGAGTTTAAGAGGGCATTTAACAAGCATCAATGAGGTGATGAGCTCATGCCCTGCTTTGGCACTTACTAACTTCAACCAACCCTTCCTATTGGAGTGCGATGCTTCAGGTGAGGGGATAGGAGTTGTGCTGATGCAAAACAAACACCCGATAGCCTTCAAAAGCTTGAAACACAAGGATCCAGAGAAACTCTATTCCATCTACGACAAAGAGATGCTTGCCGTTATGCACGTTTTGATGAAGTTTAGATAGTACTTGGTAGGGGACAAGTTTGTGGTCAAAATAGATCACAATAGCTTACAACACTTCTTGCAGCAAAGGACTTAATAGAAATGGGAAAGTAAGATTGAGTCCTATGATTTTTTATTGAGTATGTAAAGGGCAAATGAATGTTGTGGCTAATTCACTTTCTAGGAAACCAACCGCATGCTCACTCATTGAGATCACAGGATATTGGAAAGCCCAACTCTTGGTAGAATATTCCAAAAACAAGTTTGCTTGTGAGTTGGACAGTCTTATCTAGGACGACAAGTACAAAATGGTGGATGAGGTCATTTTTTATAAAGACATGTTATATTTGGTTCTTGAATCCACACTCAAGGAGAAGATCTTGAAGGTTGCACATGGCACACCACTAGTAGGACACCTAGGGTTCTTCGAAATTCAGAACTTACAGGTAGATGAAATAAAGGTTTTCTTGGAAAGGCCTCAAGGATGATGTGTAGGCATGCGAGGGAATGCATGATTTGTTAGTAGAAGTTCCAGTGTTCCATGGGGTCGCGTCCCCCAGGGTCGGGTGCACGCACCTCTCGCACCCGGGACGGGGAGTCTCTTGGGGGTGCATTTCCCCATGCACCCTTTTTGGGGAGTCTCGGGGAGACGCAAGGGGGTGCGTTTCCCCAGTGTGGGAGTCGCGACTCCCCTAAAAAAAATGCTTCTGTGCGTCCCCCCTAAAAAAAGGTGCTTCTGGGTGTCCCCTTTTGAGGGGAGTCGCGCACCCCTTACTTTGTCTAATAAAACCTTGTATTAAAAAAAAATTCATTTATGTGTATTAAAAAAATATAAAAAGAAACCTTAAAAGTCAAACCTAAAACTAAAACTAAATTATCGACTAAACACCCATTCTTCAACCATTCTCACTGTCGTGCCTGACCTCACTGCTCCCACCATTGATTGCCGTCGTCGTGCCCGCTGTCGCTGTCGCTTTTAGAGTAGTCGCAGCTGCAGCCGTTAGAACAGTTGTAGCCGCAACCGCATATAGCCGTCACAACTTAGAACAGCAGGCTGCAGCCGCATACAACAGGTCACAGCCGCCCTCCGCATACAACCCTCCATAGCCGCCCTTCGCTTGTCCGCTCGTCCGCCTGTCTGCCCTCCGCTGTCGTCCGCCACCGCCACCGCCTGTCGTCCGACCTCCACTGTCGTCCACGATTGCTGCAGCGGAATACTCAACTGTCGCAGCCGCAGACAACTGCAGTTTGCCCACCTGCTGTCCGCCATCCCTCGGCCAGGTATGTTAAATTTTTAATTAAAAATTTTACTAGTTTCATGTTTTAAAAATTAAATTTTAACTATTATCAACTTATCAGTAGTTTAAGTCTTTGAGACTACATTTTGATTTAAATTTTAAAAACAGAATGTATATGTTGAAATTTTCCATTAAATTAAAATTTTTAAAATTTAATTCTTTTATAAAACCTTTCATGCAGGGTAGGAAAATTAAAAAAATTTGCAAAATAAATTAAAACACAGCAAGCAACAACTGTAAAATGATTGATCAGGACAGCATGAGCAACCACAGTGACACTGACAGTGATAATGAATACACTCCTCAAACAGAAAGTCCATTTGCATCTGCAATTAATGAAACCCATCACCATGGTAGTAGTCCAGCTACTGCTTCACCCACAACCCCATCACCTGGAACCCCATCAAGGGCATTGGCAGAATATGCAAATGGGACATTTAATCCAATCAAACCTCTTTTGTTATATGCTAGCAAAATGGCTGACTCTTCAACCCAACCAAAACCAGGGAAACAAACAGGTGGGACACGCCGTTGGAAATGCAATGTTTGTGGTCATTCTTGGGTTGGCAGTTATAGTCGGATCAAGATGCATCTTTTGGGTGTAGGTGGCAAAGGGGTTAACATATGCACAAAATTAACCATATTGCAAAAATCAGAGCTCTTGAGGATGCAAATGGCAGCAGATGCAAAGGGCACTTTGCAAGTAGAAAATTCATGACCAAAGCTCAGCAAAATGAAAATTTTGATGAAGCCACAAGCTCCAAAAGAAATTTAAAAGATAAGAAAAATATCAATATGCCTCCACCATCTCCTGTTGGGACTAAGGGTTCCTGTTCTTGTGCAGTGGGACCAACTCTTGTAGGGAGGTATGGTAAGTTGAACCGTGATGATACAGATGATGCCATTGGCAAATTTCTTTTTGCCAATGGCATTCCTTTCCATGTTAGTCGTTCTCCTTACTACAAGGTGATGGTCAAGGAAATTGCAACAGCAGGACCCTCATATGTGCCCCCAGGTGAACATAAGTTGAGGACAGTGATATTAGAAAGGCAAGTGAGCAATATTAATGTGCAAAAGGAAAAACTGAGGCAGGCATGGGTGAGGGAAGGTTGTTCTATTGTTATGGATGGGTGGACAGACATTGTCAAACGTCCACTTATCAACATCATAGTTACTTTCCGAGATGGGCCTTTCTTTCTTAGAGCTATTGATTGTTCTGGAAAGCGCAAAGATGCAGCGTTCCAATTTGAGCTTCTTCGTGATGCTATAGAGGAGGTTGGCTCTACAAATGTTGTACAGGTTGTGACAGATGCAACAGCAGTGTGTAGATCAGCAGGATTGATGATTCAAAGTAAATACAAGCATATTTTCTGGACCCCTTGTTGTGTGCATGCGCTCAATAATGCATTGAAAGACATTGGCAAAATTGATTGGGTATCTAACTTGGTGACAACTGCAAGAAATGTGCAAATGTTTATTTGCAATCACCACACCTCTTTAGCCATGTCCAGGTCTCACGCGAGGAAGGAATTCCTCAAGCCTACTGATACCAGATATGCTAGTTATTTTCTTTTATTAGAGAGGATGTTGGAGGTGCAGTCAGCATTGCAGGCCATGGTTGTGACTCCAGATTGGAACAGATGGGCAGAATCCAAGACAGAGGAAGGGAAGAAAATCAGGATTCAAATATTGGATAATGATTGGTGGACAAATTGTGGTTATTTGGTGTCACTCTTACGTCCTGTAGTTGAGGTCATTCGCTACATTGACACAGATTCTCCTACTCTTGGAGAAATCTATGAGACTTTTGATAGTATGTTGGATCAAGTAAGGGTGGCCATTCGTGAGAAAGACCCTTCCTTAGAGTTTTATACGACCCAAATTCGACCCTATTCAGCGTAGGTGGGATCGAATGAATACACCTTTGCACATGGAAACATATGCTCTCAACCCAAAATGGTATGTGCCAAGGACTAGTAGAATTCTTCCCATTGAAGATCCTGAGGTCAAAAAGGGATTTCGAGTTGCCATTACAAAGATGTATAGTTCAGAAGAAGGGAAAAAAATCAGGAGACAATGGATGCAATTTGCAAGTCTCAATGGTCCCTTCAACAAGCATGATGCAAGGGAAGATCGCAATGATTTAGGCCAGACTGACCCCATTGGTTGGTGGACCATGCATGGGGGTGATGCTCCAGATTTCCAACAACTTGCTATTCTCTTATTGTCTCAGATTGCTAGTTCCTCTACAGCAGAGAGGAATTGGTCCACATATAGCTTCATCCACTCTATCAAAAGGAATAGACTTTCCTCTAGGAGAGCAGAGAATCTAGTTGCAGTGCACAGTTCTCTACGTCTTGCACATAGGAAGACACCAGAGTATCGGAAGGGACCGGCAACACGATGGGACGTGGATCCAGAGGATAGTGCACAGATAGATGATGAGGATGGACCAGATGAGCTGCAACATGGTTTGGTTGGAGTTTCGTTGGTTACTCAGGAGAGTGACTCTGACTCAGATACTGACATTCCCATGCAACAGATGGATGTCGAGGACCAATCATTGAGATTGAGTCCTTGATATTGATTTTATTTTTAGTGCTCATTATCCATTTTTAGTATTTACTTTTCAGTTGATGACCTCAGACTGAAGACTCTTGACTCTTAACTATTTTTGAGTTTGAAACTTATCTATTATGAATCATGATATTATCTACTTCTAGAATTTTACTATTTAGACTTTAGCATGTTCATTGTTTTCAATTTTCGATTCTAGAATAGTAGAATGATGAATGATGAAATTAATTTTTAATTTTTAATTTTTTAAATCAGTGTACGCTGTAGATTGTAGATTGTAGAATGATGAATGATGAATGATATGGAATCGTGGTTCAATGTATTTTGAGATTTCATTATTGAATTTGTTTATTGAATGATCATTGATTATGGATGAATATTAGAATTTAAAAATTAGAATATTGAGTATGTCATATGAATGATGTACATTGTAATATGTATGTACCATGTATCAAAATGATTCAATGAATGATGAGGATGGATCAATGTATGTCATTATTCATTTCAATTATGAATTTAAATTTAGTATTTACTATTATTTAACAATGAATATGAACTTGAATTATTATATATATATATAAAATTAAAAATTATATACCTCGACGACTCCCCGCACCCCCAAAATTTCCCTAAAATTTCAGGGTACTCCCACGCGTCCCCCCTGTGTGTCTCCCCGCACCCGCGTCTCCCTGCACCGGAGTCTTGGTGGAACATTGAGTAGAACAAGCCCAAGCATACTCCTACTGTAGGGTTGCTACAACCCTTGCCAATTCCAAAGCAAAAGTGGAAGAGCATATCAATGGACTTCATGACATGTCTACCCAAGGCATAGGGCAAGGATTGCATCTACGTGATAGATGATAGGTTGGCCAAGTTCGCACGTTTCTTTGCGATGTCAACGGATTATAAGGCAATACAAGTAGCATAACTGTTCTTCAAGAAGGTGTGTAGACTCCATGGGCTGCCTAAAAACATAGTTAGTCATCGATATGGCAGGTTTATGAGTGCATTTTGGCAGGCGCTGTTCAGATTGTGGGCATGAAATTGACCCCCTAATACCAACTATCATCCTCAAACAGTTGGCCAAACAGAGATTGTGAATAAATGGATTGATGGGTATCTGCGTAACTGTGTTAGGACAACATAGAGCATTGATCAAATGGTTACATCTTGGGGAGCACTACTACAACACCACTTATCATCTATACATTAGGATGATCCCATTCAGGGTATTGTATGGGTATGATGCTCCATTATTTTTCGATTTGGCATTTGTGGATAGCAAGGCTCCAAAGGCCAAAGATTGGATACAAGAGATTCAGGACATCCTTAAGGTCCTCGAGAATCTGCAAACCATAACCAACAAAATATGATTGTGGAGAGGCACAAAGTAAAGCACCACTTTGAGGCAGGAGACTTAGCTTTCCTGAGATTGCAGCCATATAGAAAGTCTCCACTCAAGAAAAGTGTTGTAGAGAAACTAAAACCAAGATTTTATGGGCCTTACAAAATAATCAGATGGATTGGTGAAGTAGCATACGAGGAAGAGTTGCTAGAGGGAAGCAAAATCCATAGTGTCTTCCATGTATCGTTTTTTAAGAAGGCAGTCAGTCAACATCTTACTACTTCAGTGGAGCTACCCCCTTTGGATGAGGAAGGGTAGTTAGTATGGGTTTCGGAAGTTATCATGGATGTTCGAAAGAGGAGATTGAGGTGCAAAATGATCTCAGAATATCCCATTAGATAGAAGGATTTGCTTGAAGAGGATGCCACGTGGGAAGGAGAGTAGATCATGTAGCACACAAATATGCAATTGTTTGAGGATAAACAATGTTGAGAAGGGGGGTCTGTAATGTCCTCTTCTAATTAATTGCCCAAGGGAGGAAGTAATCACTTATTTAATCTTGTAGGCTATAGTCATTTGTAAAGGGGGAAACCATTATTTGATGTTACTTGGTTTTCATTGGATAATGATAGTTAATTTGGGGAAAATGGAGGGAAACTTGTTATCCTCTCAATTAAAATAAGGAGGGAAAAACCCCAAAGAGAATCTATAAAAAGGAGAGAGGAGATTCATTGTGATCATCATAGTTTTGTTATCTTTCTGATCTGAGCTGAAGCTATTGGAGGGTTTAAGACCCCTTTTTTCTGATTTGTTTTGGTGGTGAAATATTCCACCCTAGCCAATCCATCTATCTCTTCTTGCTACAGGACCGAATTTTACCTGGATGATCATCTTTTTGTGGCAGAAAACTATCTTTCTTTGGCAAGTACGGACTGGTATCTTAAGTATGTGGCAACAAGTGATAAGACCTAGTTTCTGTGGCAGCAAGGACAGAACAAAGAGTAGCGAGTTGTTGTCTATGGTTAGTGAAGGTAGTGGGCTGCCTGTCACTGGGCATTAACCTACAGTGAAGCTGGAACCAAGCCTCTGTGGCAGCGACTGGTGTAAGACCAACTTCCTGAGGCCAACAAAGGGTGGACCTGAGTGTCTTGAGGCTGCGAGGGCTGGAAGGAAGGCTGTGGGCTAGGTAGTAAAGAGCACTGGGTTGCTTGAGACTGGTTTAACATACATCGAGTGGGCATAGGACAAATCCGAGATGGCCAGTGGCTCAGGAGACTATGTTCAAGGGTCTAAGACTGCGGCTGGCTGAAAACAAGAATCTACGGGTGAATTTAGGGTGCCAATTGAGACAGCAGGGGCGGATTGATATTGCAGGATAGCAAGCAAGGTTTGCTGGTGTGACCTTGTGGCAACGGGGGATAGCTACAATTCTGTAAGCCTAGACACTACATTAATCAGCTAAGTCACCTTATACGGGGATTCGGGATTCGAGAATCGGATTCGGGATATGGTGACCCCCGGAACAGGGCACTTCCGGGATACGATACGTTATATATTATTTTATTTAAAAAACATATATATATATATATATTAAAAATTAGAATTTTTTACACAAATTCATACAAATTCATTGATTCAAACATAGATTTAAGATCTTAGATACTTATACATGATACATTGATACATCATACAATTGTCAAATTTAAAAAAGATACAAGATTTATCAATGATCTAATGAGGCTTTCAAGATAATGCCAACCAGCACTTGGAATATTAATGCCACTGTGGTACAGAAAATGATCAATGCTGCTTCACTAAGTTCGTTGTGCCAACGAACTCTTAGATTTATCACTTAAGTAATCAAGATTTAATGAAAACTTAGATTTATCACTTAAGTAATCAAGATTTAATGAAAACTTAGATTTATCACTTAAGTAATCAAGATTTGCTAGATTTAGAGAATGAACTCGTGTGTAAATTTTGAAACAAAATACTTCACCTTAGCAGAAACAATGTGTGCCCTTCAACCATAAGTGTGAACAAATAAATGAGGTTCAGAGACGTTTGTGACAGTCATAAACAGTGAGGAATGGTTGGCAGATGTGAGAAGAGAAAATGTAAGTGATGGCAGCCAATCATAGATCAGAAAATAGCCCAAACAGATCACCAATACCAAGAAAGATGAATGTTAAACAGGCTCAGAACCTTTTTTATGATGGTATTTCTGTGCTTAGATCCGGCTGTACGGAGGGATTCGTACCTGATTCTCCGGATTCGGCCGAATCCAGAGAATTGGGTACGAATCCCTCCGTATCGTATCGGATACGTAGGATTCAGGATTCTTGGCCCCTCCCCAACGAATCCAGTTTCTGGAATTTGTAAGTCTGTTATTTATTGATAAATTGGACCTACTTCATAGTGTTTGCTGGTGAAATTAACTGCTGTTTGAGTTCTTTTTTATACTTGTGCAATCAATAAAAGATCATCTCTATTTTATAAACTGAAGAAGCTTTCTAATATTATTATAAAATATAAATCTGTTATATGCTTACTGTAACCCTAACGCAGAATTTCAACTCAAGGGTAATCACTGCATTAATGTTGATATCCCCGTTGGGAAACTCTGGAATTTTCAGGTCTGTTATTTGTTGATGAATTGAACCTACTTCATAGTGTTACCTGGTGAAATTAATTGCTGTTTGATTTTTTGTGTATACTTGTACAATCAATAAAAGATCATCACTTTTTTATAGACTGAAGAAGCCTTGTAATACTATTTTAATATATAAATCTGTTATATGCTTACTGTAACCCTAACCCAGAATTTCATCCCGAGGGATATTCTCTTTGATAGGGATACCACAGAATTACCTGTTTGGGCTGGATATGTCTTACACTCTGGGTGATATAACTTTATGTATTTTGAGCTTTCTGCATTGACAATGAATCCAAAAGAGATCAATTTAGATTCATTAAAGATAAGCTTCCCTGCAATGTTGCCTCTGCAATATTCTTGTAGTAAGCTGTTTTGCACTGACTGATAAAATAACATAATTCCAAATTTTATGGTTCATCTATTAAACTCTAGGCAAATCCCCTAGTGTGCTTTCTTCTAGGCAATTCATTTGCTAGTCCTTAATGTTACTTATGCTCGAGTGTTTTGATGTGTATCTTCTTGCTTAGTCTTGAGATAAATTAGTCTGCTAAATGTAAGACATTGGATTTCTTCAGGCCTCTACATTGCCATTAATACCCCTTACCAGTTCCATAATTACTGTTTTGTAGCATCTGGGGAGTGCCAAAAAAATTTAATACCGGAAATAAGGTGTCAATCTCAAATAGCCATTGATGATAAGATATCAGTCTTTTGAGGGTCAGAGCCACTGACCAAAATTCCATCCTTGCTGTGTTTTTCCACACCAAATAGCATTACTCAAGAGGCAATGAGGCCAAGTGCAAGCTCCAAATTTTCCCCTCGAAGCAATTTGCCAAAAAATGCAAGCACATTGCATTGAATTGGATCAAGGAAAGATTCTTATTTCAGCTTAATTTGTACACATCTACAACAGATGATGGAATTGTTTTAAAAAATAAGAATTTAGTTGGTTGTGGGTTCAGAATAATCCTTATTAAAATTTGAGTCTGTTGATACTTGTTCTTAACATACATATCAATTTCACTTTTAACATGTTGGCTACTTTCTATGTGCTTTCAAACATGTAGTGAGATTTCAATGTTCGCAAGGTCAACAAGAAATCTGCAACCATCTTATTGTTAGAGATAGCAATTGACACCTTGGTATCACACCAGTAAGATTTCCAATCATGAAAAGGACATGTAGTCTCAAGCAGGTTTGAACCAGTAAGAATGCTCATCATGAAAAGGGCATGTAGCTTCAAGCTGGGTTTGAAATCATAAGCACGGTTGAATAAAATACCCAAAATTTGGTCCGTGAATTTCTCGAAGTAGACTCAGACATTTTGATAGGTCAATGTTTTAAATCTATCATCATCACGACATAAGGGTCAAGGGGAAGAAGGAAGGAAGGAAAGCTATAAATGCAAGATAGAGAGGGGAGGAGAAGTGGAGGAGAAGGGTAGGCCCAAGAATTTCAAAGGATAAAAAAACCTAGAACATAAAAATGAAAACCCTAAACATTTTTAGGTTAAGGATAATTAAGAGGAAAGTTAATGTGATAAATTTTTGATTAATATAATATATAAGTTAATAAATAAAATAAAGGGAGTATAATATATGAAATAATAAAATCATATATATATATTATAAATTAAGAATAATATAATAAATATAAATTAATGTATAAGATAATAATATAATAGTTATTAATAAATATATAATTTAATATTATAATAAATTATTATTTAAATTAATTAATTAATAATTAGTTGAATTGTTATATTTATATTAATTAATAAGAGGAATATCATAGAGGAGAAAGGTAAGGAGGGGAAGAAGGAAGCTAGAAAATGAGGGGCATAAGACAACGAAGATGAATAGGGTTAGGAAAAGGAGGAAGAAGAAGAGGAAAGCCCAAAAAGGTAAATAAGTAAGGAGGGAAAGAAGAGGAGAGGGAGCAGGGGAAAAACCAATGAACACAAGGGAAATTAGGAAGGAAAATAGAGAGATCAGGTTTGAACTAAACTTCGTTACTAGTCTAAACTTATTATTACCCTACTTTCAGAACATGGAAATTGCTTATGAATTCTTTATAGATTTACAAATATAAAATATCAAGTCGATCTGAATGGTAAGGTTTTTGTTAAAATGTGCAACTAGGGCGAAATTCCACTTTGGAGAGCTCATTTGAAGAAGATGATTATTGGATTGAATTCCTCTTTCCGAGAGGACCAAAATCAACCTAAAGATCACTAAATTTGGACAAGGAGAAATATGTTTTTGAAGTCAAGGCCACACGTGCAATTTGTAAAGGTCGGCTTGGGGTCAAGTTGGACAAATTGACCCTCCTCCAAGGCATATAAATAGAAGAGACCTCCATCCTCATTTGATACATTCATCACACAACATATTCTTCTATCTCCTTCATTGATTGGGTCGTACAGATTGCAGGGAAACCTTTCTTCTTCACGCGTGCGAGATTTTTGTAGGCATCTTTGACTGTTTGGGTTGACTTTTTGTAGCATGACCGTTTGACCTTGTTTGACCAAGTTTCCTTCATTTGTTTGACTTCATTTGAGCACCAAAAATTCGATCTTGCAAGGCCGAGTTGTTGGGCACAAAAATTGAGGAAATCTGGGCACTTTGACCATTGCTGACTTTAGGGTTATCTGTTGTTTTGACCACAGAAAATTAGAATATACTCTCTTTTGACCGAGTTTGACTAGACTTTGGAGCACTGTTTTTGGTTGAATTTGACCAGCAAGGAAGGCCAAGTTTGACTTCCCTTGACCGAGCTCAGGGAAGACTCTTTTACTGATGCGTTGACCATTGTTGACTTTCTGGTTAGGGAAGTTTGACTGCTGTTGAAAAAGTGCAAAAATTGCAGATTTGACTGGGCTATTTGTTTGGCATTTGGACAGTGGTATTGGATCATTAAATTGACAAGTCAATTTTTCGCATTTGGATAGTGGTATTGGATCATTAAATTGACAAGTCAATTTTGACTTTAACTTTGTATTATTGTACTCCCTCTCTTTGTTGAACATTTGATATTTATAATAAACAGAATTGATCAAGGGTTTTCCCCATCTTGGGGTTTTTCCCTGTCTTGAGCGAAATTATTGTGTTCTCTTGCCTTGGCTTGTCTTCTGCAGTTATTGTTTATGTTCTATCTACAATTACTATCAATGTGATTTCAATTGGAATTTAAGTGGAAATGATCATTGGGCTAATAAATGGACATTGAAGTAATTGTTGCAAGCATAGAACATACCATTGTTATCTAAAATTAACATGGTATCAGAGCCAAGTGAGGACCTACCCAAGAAAGCGAAAATCAATCACTAAGATATCTGTTGGACAAAGATTATTGGACAAGTCTCTGTGGCCTCTACATCTTACTTCAAGTCTGAGGACAAGCTCAATGACAAATCTGACTATCATGCATGGAAGATGACTTTGGACCTGACTTTGTAGGAGCATGGAGTATTGGACTATGTGCAAGGAAAAGTGGTGGAGCCTCCTTCAAATGCACATGCACTTGCTGATGTGAAAACGAAGTATAGAAAAGGTGAGGTCAAAGCAAAGAAAATTTTGATTGACTCTAATCAAAAGCATTTAGTTGCCTATATTTCTGATTTGGGAACTTCTAAGGAAATGTATGATAAGTTGGTTGGGATGTCCAAAGTGAACATTGCAAGTCAAATTATCTTTCTCAAAAACAAGTTGAAGGATATCAACATGGATAAAGGGGAGTCTATCCAATCTTACTTCATGAGAATAACTCAAATCAAGAATGACCTAATATCTATTGGAGAAGTTATTGTTGACAAGGAGCTTACTCTCATTGCTCTTGGAGGTCTTTCAAGACCATGGGATATCTTTGTCACCACCATTCTCAACAATGTCAAGATGCCTGGTTTTGATGAATTATTGGCTAGATGCACTCAAGAATAAACAAGGATGATGGAGAGAGACAAATCCAAAAATGGAAATGGACCTACTGCTTTCTCTGCACATGCTAAGAGGAATAATGACGCCGGTCCAAGGAAACAAGGTTAAGGATATAGAAAGGGATTCAAAGGAAAAGCAAAGGAAGATGCTACAATTGCAACAAGCTCGACCACTATGCTAGAGAGTGTCCTCATAAGAAAAATCCTCCAAGGGATGAAAATAACAATAATAACAATTTCAAAAGCAATTGCAATCAAAGGAACGACAAGTATAGCAACAAAGGAAAAAGGAACGCTCATGCTGCTTGAGAAGGAAATAGTTGACCTCCTAAGAGGACAAGAAATGCCAGGTATGATGAAAGTAATGTTGTAGAAGAACAAGATGATTTCTATCTTATTTTTGCTGTATCTACTACCTCTCCTACGGATACTTTGGATCATTGGTTTATTGATAGTGGAGCCTCAAGGCACTTCACTGGATACAAGAACTTGATAATGATAATTGTTTCAAGGATACAAGATAGGATATTTGATAGGAATTGGATACAAGATATGATATTTGTTTCAAGGAACTTGATAATGACAGAGTCATTGGCATTTCTGGAAGGTATAGCTTCTATCCATTTGGTAAAGAAGTTAGTGGTTGTGAGGATCCATTTATGTTGAGCTGAGGAGGATGGGTGAATTTCCCCAATGAAGTTTAACCCCCATTGTTGAAAAGGTGCCTCAACTCTGATAGGATGTAAGGGTAAGGGAAGAAGTTTCCTTTTTCCATCAAAGATTTGACACTTATGGCAAGACATGACCAACTTTTGAGTGTCTGGGAAAAGGGTAGGCCAATAGTAACTAGATCTAAGGATTTTGTTTGCGGTGGCCTTCTAGTAGAGGTGTCCTCCACATTCTCCGTCATGCAATTCATGCATGATTTTTCCTGCATCATCTTCAAGTAAACATTTAAGCAAAATTCCAACAGCATTTTTCCAATATAATACTCCATCTAATATGCAAAAACTCAAAGCCTTTTGTTTCAATAATCTAGCTTTAGTTTTAGATAAAGAAGGAGGGGCATTTAGATATAAAAGCACATAAATAATGTTAGCATACCAAGGAGAATTTAGAAATGTTTCTTCAATGAAAGGAGCATCAGATTCTTCTATTTCTTCCAATACATCTACCATATTCATGTCCAGTGCTTGAAAGTTAGACTCAGCCATAAGTTTTGCTAATCCCTGCCCCTTAACTAGTTTGGTGGGCCTAATTTCTAATTCATATTCAAGAATGGTTGCAATCCATTTTCCCCTTTTACCATTGGGGTCTTGACTTAGAATTTCCTTGACAACAGTATGTGGAACAAAAGCAATTATGTGAGAGTGTAAAATATAGACCCTAAAATCCTTTAATGCTTTCACTAATGCTAAGGCTTGCTTCTCCATGATGTTATATTTGAGAGGAGCATCTCTTAAGGCCCTACTAAAGAAATATATTGGTTGTTCTTGCCCCAAATCATTCTTCTGAAGTAAAACTGCAGCTATTGTATGTTCGGATGCAAAGGAAAAGATATAGAAATCTTTGGTAAAATTAGGACTAATCAGGATTGGTGCTTGAGTAAGAGTTTGTTTGACCAGTTCGAAAGATTGTTTAGCTGGTAAAGTCCATTTTACACCTACATCTTTCTTAAGCATGTTTGTAATGTTTTTTTAATAGCTCAGCAAGATTATGAATAAACCTTTTCAGGAAATTAATCTTTCCAATGAAAGATTGCAATTCTTTGAGGCTCCTTGGATGGCTGATCTGCAATATGCCATCTATTCTTGTAGGGTGTATTTTGATTCCCTCTTTCGAAATTATGTGGCCGAGAAGTTTGCCTTCTTGGAGACCAAAGAGTGTTTTCTTGGGATTCAATGACAAGCCAAATTTCCTGCACTTCTCAAAAACTTTTCTTAGGGGAATCAAATGTTCTTCATCAGTTTTTGAGAAAACAGTTATGTCATCAAGGTAAATGATTATGAAATAGCCAATGTCTTCAGAAAAGACAATATCCATGGCCCTTTGGAAGGTGGCCCTTGCATTCATTAACCCGAAAGACATTTTGACATACATAAAGGTGCCCCAAGGTGTGGTAAAAGCAGTTTTGATTTGATCACTTTGGAGCACTAACACTTGGTTGTAACCTGAGAACCCATCTAAGAGGGAAATTATTTTTGACCCAACTACCTTCTGAAGTATATGGTCCATTTTGGGTAAGGGGTAGTTGTCTTTTAAGGAGGCTCTATTTAAATTTCTGAAGTCAATACAGAGCTTGATCTCCCCTGTCTTTTTCCTAACAGAAACTAAGTTTGATACCCATTCTGAAAACCTAACAGGTACTATAATGCCAGCATCATGTATCTTTTCAATTTCAGCTCTAACTAAAGGTAATAAAAGTGGGTTTATTCTCCTCAGTTTTTGTTTGAAGGGCTTTTGATTTTCCTTGAAGGGAATCTTGTGCTGAATAATGCTAGTATCGTAAGACTTCAGATCTGTGTATGCCGAGGCAAAAAAATCTTTAAACTCTTTAAACAGATCAATGTATCGAGATTTTATGTGAGTTGGAAGAGTGCTGGACAATTTAATCATCTTGGGTTCCATTAGGGAGCCGATGTTGTGTTCTTCTACATTTGTTTCTACAGGCTCCATTTTTGGTTCTTTGGCTACATCATTAAAGTCGAAAAGGTGTTCCAAAGGCGAGAGACCTCTTGGAATTGAACCGTCTTTACATTCTAAAACTTCCAGGTCTCTTTGGTCCACGTTGTCAATTGACTCTGCTTCAAACGTATTCTCATAATGACTTATATCAGCAGAGTGTGTTATTTCAGCTTTTTGGATTTCTTCAATATATGGGCAGTTCTGATTACGGCTAGATTGTGATGTTGGTATAATGAAATCATTTTCTGACTTTAAGAAATCATATATGTGTTTGTCAGAGTCAAACACTTGCCAGTGATCTTCGTTATCAGGCACAGCAGGTCTGTGTTTTACTTTTACACTGAGTTGTTGATTTATTTCAGGTGTCTTACAATTGCTGGCATTGAAAGCAAGTTCATTTGCTAGATGATTCAATTCTCTTGGAATGAAAATAAGTTCATATTTTTGAAAAGTTTTCAATAGATCAAGGGAAACGTTTCGATATTCCCTAAGTCTTGGATTTTTAGTTGAGTATTCTCCTTTGATTTGTTTTATGGTAAGTTCATAATCTCCTAAAATTGATATCCTCTGGGCTTCTAACTGTTTAATCAGTTGTAAGCCTAGGAGAAGTGCTTCATACTCAACAATATTGTTAGTGCATGGGAAATCCAATTTGTATGAAAAACTCTGTTTTGTATTTTGAATCCACACACCTGCTCCTGCACTTGCTTTATTACAAGATCCATCAAAATTTATTTTCGAAAGTATGCCATCCTTATTTTCATTTTCTTGTTGCTGTTGATTGTCAATGTTTTGAATTTGATCAAAGGGAAGATTGGATTGTTGTGGTGAACTGATTGGGTATATGTTTTCTTTATCTTGTTGGGTAATGTCATCTTCATTATATAAGATAAAGGAATCTAAACTTGATTGAATAGAATAGATTGGATAATTGTTTGGTCTGTCCATGTTGATCACCATGTACTTCATGTGAGATTCCATGTATAGTCTTCTGTTTTGGTTGAAAATAGGGATGGTGGCATAAGACATGTCCATTTGAAGGCTTCCCTGAAGTTTGGCTCCCCACGATCTTGATAAGAGCATGCCATACTTAGGGGGAATGTCAGCGACAACTATATCCATAACTAGACTCCTAGCAGGGATCTGAGCTAAAGTAACACATAAATCTTTGATTAAACCCAAACATTTGACTCGGCTTGAGTCAAAAGAATATAAATCTTTGTATGGTTTAGTAATCTCTAAGCCTAAGCTCTCCATCACCACCTTGGGCATCAGATTGTGTGAAGCTCCCGAATCTAACATGGCATTGTGTAAAATTTTCTCATGTATGTTCAAGCTAACATAGAAGGGAGGAACAACCCCTTCTTGATATTTTCCTTCAACTTCTGGACCAGACAATAGCTCAGGTTTGTCATCTGTCAAGTTTAAAGTGTCTGCATCACTTCCTAAGTTCAAAGCTTTCAAAACTTGGTTTTTGTACACCTCTTGGGTTACTAGTTCAGCTAGGGGGATGGTAATTTTTATTTTGGCAATCTCTCCCTCAAGGCTGAAAGGAATAATTGACTTGTTTGTATTTACATCTGTTTTTTCAATTGAATTCTTTTCAGCAACTTTGATTTGCTGAACCTTGTTTGGAATGGTAATTGGGATAATTTTATTAGGACCACTAGCTGAAGTGCTAGGGGTACTCTGTTCAACATTTGGCTGGACACCTTTGTCTTTGTTTGAATCCGGTTTTTAGTCGAAATGTTGGTTTTCTCTGCTGTCTTTTTGGGCTGGTTTTCTGCGTTTTTCTTGACAGCAGTGCTTGTGTTCTTATCTTTTGAATTGTCTATGTTTCCCTTGCTCCTAAGATCATAATTTTTGTGTATCTCCATGATTGCATTTTCAAAACCTAATCTATAGTCATCAGAATCTTTATAGGTATTTGTATTTTGATCAGAAGAGAAAAAATCTTGTTCTTCCTCAGTGAAGAAAACATCATCCCCACTATCTAATCCAATCAAGTTTACATGGGATTCTTCTAACCTTTCCAACTCCATATCTTCCTCATATTGATATACATAGTTTTGTTGGAAGGGAGGTTTAATATGTTGGTCATTTTCGTTCTGTTTGTCTTGATTGTTTTCTCTTCTATAATTCTGATTTCTATTTCGAGGAGCAGCTTGGTTTTGATTAGCTTGTGCTTTCTTAATTATACTCATCTCTTTCAGCATTTCTTCCAACATCCTCTCCATTTTTGAGCTTGAAGTAGAAGGAGTGGAATCTTCTCTAAAAGACACACTCTTCTCGGTTTTCATTCTTTCTCTCTTCTCCATCAAGTTGACTTCCATAGAAAGAGCACCCTGTTGCATATCTTCCAAAGTTGCAAAATTTCTCTCTCTCAGCTGATAGGTCATGTCAGAGTCAAACCCTTCAGGAAATTTATTTAAAGCTGAGCCCTGTGGAGGTTTTAGTTCTGGGGAAAGTGCATTATACACACTATTGAACCTAGTGCAGTAAGCTTGAACACTTTTTCCAATGTTCCTATGGAGGTTTTTGTAGTCAGAAAGGACTTGGAGAGGGTTTTTCTTTACTTCCCATTTGTTTAGGAACGTTTGATGGAAACCTTGGAGATCATTAATACTATGGGGGGCTAGACCTTTGAACCATTTTCTTACTTCTCCCCCTAAACTCTGAGAAAATAACCTAAGCTTGACCGATTCATCATCAATTTCATTTCTGTCAAAATGGTCATTCATTTTATCCACATGTTGTGATGCAGTTGTAGCATTGTTGGCATCATACAATGGAATTTTGCATTGATAGTCCTGTGGAACACTAACTAATGGTACAAGAAGGACTAGGGGAGCATACCATGCAGCCATGGTAGGAGGTGGAGGTGGATTCACAAGAGGGACAGTGGGCTGAAGTGGAGTGGTTTGAACAGTGGATGTAGGGCGAGCAAAAGTGGATGGACTGGGGATAGATTGTTGAGCTGACCTTGGATGAGGGACACCTAATTTGAGAAGGAAATGTAAATCAGGTGGTGTGGTTTCTCTACTACCAGGTTGTTCACTTTGTTCTGGGGATGAAAGTGAGGACTCAGAATCTATTTGAATTATATCATCAAGTGACCTAGTTCTAAAAGGATTTCTTAAGTCGACTTGTGATTGGTGTAGGGCTGCGAGATTTTCAGGGATTGAATTAGATCTCAAGGGTGATCTGAAAACAGTTGAAATTTTTATCTTGGAAGATTTCCTTAGTATACTTTCAGGGTTGTCAACTTCTTCCAGTGGGTTTGGGTCAGGGTAGGCTCTAGTATGAATCTTTCTAGGAGCCACTATGCTATGTTTTTCAGACCCTAGTTGAAAAAGAAAAGTTTTAACCAAATATGACAATCTTTAAGAGGCTAACTGATCTTTTTAGAAGAAGGAAACCTTAATATTAAAGTCTCCTAACTGAATTTTTATGATGTTTATAAAGACTTGGGATCTTCCCAGTGGAGTCTTAAGGTCTGTTTTTAGGATTGTGGAGTCGCCAGGTGGAAATTTTTAGCTCTTTTGGAGGTAAAAGGTTTTATGGTCCACCACCAGGTTTATTATGAAGCCAAACTGAATTTTTTTTTGGTTTTTTCTGAGTTATTTTGGTCTTATAGGTTAAGAGAGTGTTCTAAGTCTGATTTCGCACTTAGCTAAGGTGTTCAAACAAACAGAGTTGCTCTTATGGCTTGGTAACTGGTTCCTTCAAGGTTTGATAAGGTTTAACGGGAATCCTAAGGGTTACTTACTTTGTCACTGATTCAATTAAGTCTTATCATGATTACCATTTGTTAAGTAGTGCCTGAAGAAGGTTACTTATGTTATACTGGGCCTAAAAAATTTGAAGAAGGTTTTTTAAACCACTATATTCTCAGTAGGTCCCACCGTGATCGCCATTATGTTGGTGTCCCATGTTTTGATAGTTTGGAAAATCAAAATACAAGGCAACATCAGAACCAATCTTTAGAGTTACAGGATCTAGTCCTCCTGTTCTTAGAGAGGGATCTCTCAAAATTTTGTTTGCAAATGTTTATCTTGTGTGCTTTGAGTATTGGTTTTAGACTAGTTATTAAGTGTAGGTGTTTGTTTGTTTGGTTGGGTTGAATTGATACAACAGAACATGAAAGGTCTAGGAAAGATATATAGGACAACAAAATATCTGTTTCATTGGGCAATGGAGTCAAGAAAAGGTCACAACAAACTCATCGAAGGATATGGAATATCAGAGGGCAAATCTAACTTGGCCACATGATCCTTTTGTTTTTGGAATGAGATGAACATTAATGATTTGGAAAGAGAAGTTTAATTCTCAACAAAGGGGATTCAAAAGCATAATTTGAACAATACAGAGCTTTTTGATAGACAGGGCTAACCATGAAATCTTCAAATCACACCTTTAAGCAAATAATGATTTCAAAACAACTTTTAAAATGAAATCTAAGATTCGGGGAACACCCTATTTCCTCAAATATTTTATCTCAAATGACTTAGAAAACATAAAAGGTTCACTGATAATTGCAGTCATAGAAGAGGGAACACCTAAAAACATCTATGATCATAATTATAACGACCTTTAAGCCAACTGTTTAAGTGAGGACAAAGGGCAAGATCAAAACGGACATCTCTGATTCACTAAAAGCAAAGAACTTCAAAGGGAGACTTCAATCACAGTTTTTAAGTGGCAACAGACAAGCAGGGAGAACCATAAATCATGCTGAAACCAACTGTTCAAACTATTAAGGAAATAAACAAGCATGAAGACTAAAGAGAAAGATTAAAGCCTCTAAAATACTTCAGCAGAAGAAAACATGTAACAGTGAAGGATGAACAGGTCTAAGGTGCTTTCAAGAGTCATTTCTTAGCCTAAAACTTTCAGCCTATTGTAGTAAGAAATTATGGAACATAATGAAAACAGGGGAAAAACATAAAATAGTTCAGAATACTTCACCAACAGCCAAGCTCATGGATCCAATGATAGAGCCTTCTCAGGAACAAGCATGCAACAACATCATCAAGACCTCCAAGACTTCAATTTGTTCTTCAACTTCAAAGGACTATGTATTTATTTTAGAGAGTTTCAATATTATAGCTTGTAATCAAACAATAACCAACCAACAATTCCTCATCTTCTACAGAAGTATTTATAGGAAGATGAGGAGGTGAGATCTAACAAAATATCTCAAGGACAATTAATATAGAGTGAAAGACTTCTCGGTCCTTTGAGAGGCTCGATGGAGAATTTACAGGTGGATGCGCTGTATTAACTTTTACAATTATGATTTAAGCTCGGTGGGAGCTTTGTTGACTTTGAGGCTCTGCATAATGTGGAGTAACTCTGCAGATGTTTGTTGCATTAGTTTTCTTGTGGCAGAATTAACTTCATGGCAACGCTGGAGGCAGATGTTTCTTTAAGCAATAACTTTGGCCTCTGTTTTGAATGGTTTGAGGCAGCAGGTGGCTCTTGTAGTAGCTGAGGAATCAATTCGCCTCAGTTGAAGTGGTGGAAACCTTTCTGTCAGTGAAACATTTATGATTTTTCTGTTGACTGTATTCTAATTCAGGGAAATAGGCTTTTGATAATTATTTTTAGTCGTGATTCCCAAGATCTGTCTTTAATCTTCTTCTTGCTGCACTCTGTTCTTCAAAACTTATACTCTTTTTAAAATCGCGTTGAAACGCAGTGTCTTTTCAATGTGCAGAGCCACGTAGGGCCTTTATGGTATCGGCGCCCATGGAACGTTGATAAAACGTTTGAATGGAGCCCTGCGAATGGTTCTCTTTATAGGCCGAAGGCACAGGAATCGTCATTCCCAACTCCTGGCCTTTCTTCAATATAACGACGAAGACCTTTTGAAATCTACATAAAACATAAAATTATAAATAAATCCTGTGTTTTTAGGTTTAAACTGCTTCAGATGGCAGGGAAAGGAGCGTAGGCGTTGGATGAAAGCATCCAACGGTGGAGATCTGCGCAAAAAGGCAAAAAGAGAGCGGGGAGAAGAAATAAGGCGGGGTAATTTTTGGACCGTCCGATCTGGACACGTGGACAGTCCAATTTCAATCGGTAGATCGAAATCGGGGAATCACAATCGGGGGTGGCGTGCAAATGGGCCGATCAAAACATGCGATGCGATGAAGCGAAGGCCGTCGATATCCATATTAAATCAACGGTGGAGGACAAATCGGGGGAGAGGCCAATCGGCAGGGAAAAGAAAAGAAAAGAAAAGAAAAGTGGATGTGATGGAAAAGTTGCGATGCGATTGCGCGATCGGGTGAAGGGCAGGAGCGATTAAGCGATGGCCGTTTGATTTGAGGATCAGATCAACGACGAGGAGCGAATCGAAGGGAAGTCGCAATCGAAGGTCGGGAATAAGGTGATGCGAATGTGCAATCGGAGGAAGGGCAGATGCGATTAAGCGATGGTCGTTTGATCTGAGGATCAGATCAACGGCGAGGAGCGAATCGGAGGGAAGTCGCAATCGGAGGTCGGGAATAAGGTGATGCGATTGCGCAATCGGAGGAAGGGCCGATGCGATTGCGCGTTCGGCCAATCGCAATCGGCGGTAGTAAGTACCGAAACCGCAACAAAGAAAATCTCCGATGCGGTTAGGCGCCTAGTTATGGGGCTTGTTTTATATAAATATCCAATAGGCCCGGGCTTATGTATATATGGGTTTATCGGAGTCGGGCATTCTGACCTGGGGCTTTTCAATCAGCCCATTAAACCTTTTTCCGACGCGATAAGAGTTTTGGCCTTTGTGCTTGGTTTTACAAAGGAAACAAAAGACCGGGGGCTATAATATAAGACCCAGTCGCATCAGAAACTTTGATGCGGGTCTTCTCGATCAACCCATTTGAATTTCGCCGATGCGATTGCGCGTTGGTCTTTTTAATTAACCCATTTATATTAAAACACGTGACTCGGGTTTTTAACTTAAAACTTTGGAAAAGTGGGTTTTTCGACTTTACAAAGGAAAAGGGTGATCATGAAGAAAATTCATAAGGTTTTTAAGTGCCAAGGCGGGTTTTATGGTTTATATGAAAAATAATATAATCGAGAGCTTTAACACATAAAAAGCCAATCGTAATCGGAACTTTCGGTCCATGGCACAAAACTTGCGCACTTTGGAAATGTGCAATGCGATTAGCGCCGAAAGGCTTTGGCGTTTGGTTTTAATGCATGGGCATGTGGGGGGGAGTGGTTAGGACTTAGCCCAAGGGGCTTAAGTCCATAGAAAAACTTATATTTTCATGAATTTTTCAGAGTTTTCAATGGAATTTGATGGTTTCGGTAAGGTTAAAAAATGAGTTTTTAACCTTGTAAAGATGATTTTCATGAAGGGAGGAAAAGAAATCATGAAAACAAGGGAGTTTTTATGGAGAAAAAGGGGAGCAAATGAAGGTTAGTTTTGAGTGGGAGAAGGAGAAAATGATGGTTTTGCAACAATTTTTCTCTTGGATTTTAGCAAAAATTTCAGAGTATGAAATGGAAACAATAGTGGAGATTGGACAGAGGCATGAGGCCTTTAAGAGTCTTCAAGAGCCAACACTTTTTTGCAATAAAATATGTTCCTTGAAGTCTCCAAAATCATTTAGCCACCATTTGGTATGACAAATTTTATAGGTGGCTAACAGAGACAATTAAGACCCCAGGTATGTTACAACCTTTATCCTTTCCAAGTCAAGATTGGGAGGTGGTTTCAATGGATTTTATCATAGGTTTACCCAAGTTTGAAGGAAATAGTGTCATCATGGTGGTAGTTGATAGACTTACCAAGTATGCATACTTTTGTGCATTATTGAATCCATTTAAAGTCGGTACAATTTCAATTGCATTTATGGAAACAATTCAAAAGCTACGTGGAAAACCCAAAGATTATTTTAAGCAACATAGATCCCATTTTTACTGGAAATTTTTGGACATAATTATTTTCTTGTGTAGGTACTCAATTAGCTCATAGCTCATCTTATCATCCTCAATCTGATGTGAAAACTAAGATAGTGAATAAATGTTTGGAAGGATATCTTCATTGCTTTGTATCAGATAAAAAAACACAATGGGTCAAGTGGTTACCTTTGGTTGAATGGTGGTATAACACTTCCTTTCATACTACAACAAAAAATACCCCATTTGTGGTACTTTACAGATATCATTCACCATCCATCACATCATATTTAGGAGAAAATTTTAAGGTTCAAGCAATGGAAGATCACATCGAGCATCAATAAAAAGTTCTCCAGCTCTTAAAGGATAACCTCACTTTGGCGCAAAATCAAATGAAACAATAGAAAAATCAACATCACAGCGAAATAAGTTTTGATGCAGACAACTGGGTATTTTTATGGCTACAACCATACACACAAATGTCCCTTAAGCAAGCTAAGAAGGATAATAAATTATCACCAAAGTATTATGGTCCTTACAAGGTGTTGCAAAAGATGGGTACTATGGCTTACTAATTGGAGCTTCTGGCATCTCCCTGAGTGCACCTAGTTTTCCATGTTTCATGCTTAAAGAAGGTTATAGGTGACAAGCTCCCAGTTCAAAAAATATTTCCAGAACTTGACAACGAAGGAAAAATTACACTGGAACCTAAAGCAGCCACGGAAACAAGAATTCGACAGCTACGAAATTGATTAATTTCAGAGTATCTCATCAAGTGGAAGAACTTACCCGTTGAATATTCCTCATGGGAGGAATATAATTTCATATAGAAGCATCGAAAAATACTCAAGCATTGAGGAATGTAGAAAATATAACCACATGATTCAATCTAATCTTATAATGTACTAAAACAAGATACTGAATCCTTCTACAATTTTTGAAACAAAACACGATCACACAATCACATAAACAAGCAAGAGAAAGAGATAATAAATCGCACAACACAAGATGTATCTGAGGAAAGCACGCTGCCTAAAACCCGCTATTTATATATTTTATAAAGTCAAGGATCATGAAACAATACAATTTTTTCTCTCTTAAGAGAACAACTGCACTCTGCCAACTGTTTCACACTGATCTAGGAAAAATCGGACAAATACTTAGCCAATTTACTGCCTCTGCTCAGCTTGCCTTTCTCATGCATTCATTGAGGAGTTAAGGCCCTATTAAATAGGGAAATCCCTTGTAATTGTGCAATCATTCCTAGGCCTCCAACTAACTCTATAACTTACCTGTACAATTTTCTAATTATAGAATTGATAGTTATCTTCCTTTTAGCCTCTGTCTCAACTGGGTCTTCCTCAAAACTGACATGCAACAACTATTTGTAGTGAATTATCAGTTAAATAATTGATCACTCATTGTGAATTAAATCAAATTTAATTCACTAGACCTATCTCTAGCTCATCAATTATTTAGAACTAGTTAAATTGATTTTAACTCAATTAATTGAGTTAACTAATTACAACTCATGCATAACTACAACTGGACCCCCTTAAATCGTGGAGTCACTCTACATGCATCCTCTTAGACCCTCAAGTCAAATTTCCTAAGCTAACTCAGTCATTCTAACTTAGTTAACTAATACAAGTTACATTGTGAGATGAAATTACAATTTATCTTCCAATTTAATTAAAGGAAAATTAAATCAGAAGTCCCACTTTGGGGTGCCATTTCTTGGTGCCATTTCAACACTCCCTCTCAATAAGAAAGGGAGTATCTGCTACCCTGATCCTATCTCCGTGGAATTTGAATTTTCTTATTGCCAACGCCTTCGTCAAGATGTATACATCCCGATCCTCTGTGGGAATGTAATATAATGACATAATCCTCCTCTGAACACAATCTCTGAGATGGTGATACCGGATATCAATATGCTTGGACCTGTCATGGAATACTAGATTAACTGAGAGTTTGATGCAACTCTGGTTATCACAATGTATCACTGTTGGATCCATCTGCTGACCAAATAAACCAACAAGTATCTTCCTCATCTAGATGGCCTCGCGTGCTGCCTGACTGGCTTCCATGTACTCTGCCTCTGTTGAAATGAGTGCAAATGATCTATGTTTCCTGATGTACCTAGAATTTCTGTTGATCCTATGTCGAAGATTCCCTCGATGTGCTTTTCCAGTCAGATGGACTCCCTGCCTAATCTGCATCGGGGAAGCCTTGAAGCTTCACTCCCTCTTCCCGTCTGTACCATAATCCATATTCTGTAGTGCCATGTTATATCTCACACATGCTTCCCTGCCTTCCAAAAGAGCTTGGTCGGCTTAACTATAATTTGGATCAGCTGGTTAACTGCGTAGCATATGTCGGGTCGAGTGTTCACCAAATACATGAGTGAACCCACCAGCTGTCTATAAACAATAATATCCACTACTTTGCCCGAAGTAGCATCCTCCTTCCTCCAGTTTCTTGCAAGAGGAGTCTTCATGGGTTTGTTGCCCTCCATGTGGAGCTTCTTCAAAATCTCCTTGGCATACTTGCCCTGAGATACAAATAGCTCCCCATCGCTTTGCCATATTTTGACTCCAAGGAAATAGTGCAAGAGCCCCATGTCCTTCATCTAAAATTATCTTACAAGATCATATTTGCAAGATTTTATGAGCCACTCATCACATGTCATTATTAGATCATCAACATAAAGTACAATGATCAAAACCTTACCATCAACCATAATATGATATAGGTTTGCATTCGCTTCATTCTTGCAGGTCTTGTAACAAAGGAGTATTTTGGATGTAGGTATACAAATATAATCTCGCAGGTCTTGTAACAAAAGGGTATTTTGGATGTAAATGTTGTGGACCTTCTCTGAAATCTAGATGGTCCAAGGACCTACGAAAGCCAGTGTATGATTACTCTAGGATATTCCTACAAGAACAACACCCTTACAGAAGAGCAGCATCTGCTTTCAATGGTAAACGAGAGAGAACCTAAAGGCCTCCAATAATGACACCAGCTGAATGGCTTAGAGCATATGAGAGAGAGAAGGAGAAGGAGTTCATAGAAATGTTCAATTCAAATGGGGAGCCTAAGTTCGATGGTCCAGATTTCTTCAACACCTATTGTTAGAAATTTCCCATTGGGATGAAAAGGAAATCTATCTTTTATGACCTCCCATATTGGGAGCATATTAAGATTTCCCACTTATTAGATCCCATGCATATATTTAGAAATGTTTCATCTTCTTTATGGAGGCACATATCATCGAAACAAAGTGACACATTGGCTATTAGGAAAGATCTTATTACTTCAAAAACTAAAAAGAAATATTGGCCAAGACGATTAGAAAGCACGGGATCAGAGGCAGGCGTTGGTCCCTCTAATTCATGGTTTTTCAAAGAAGGTGATGCCCCATGGATTTAAAAAAAAGATGATATATCTTTGGCAAAGGAAGTTATAATGGATGTGAGGGTGCCAACTTCATACGGGTCTTCACTACGGTGCTGCTTCGCCATGGATGACCATTTGTCGGGGTTGAAATCGCATGACCATTTGAATCTTCTAAGAGTACATATAATGTCAAAAGCATGATTTTATTATTTATTATATTAATAAATTTTATCCCATGCGGGGATCATAAAACATAACTAATTTTGTATATTATTGCACGTGTTTATAACTTTGCAGTGTCATTATCCTTTGTTTGTGCGTGGGTGTGTGAAACATGAATTCTCTCGAGACCTAGGATGTGCCATATCTAAATTATCTGCATTTGTACGTTGGATCACGTCAAAGGAGATTCATGTGGCTAGCATTCCACGGTGGCGTCAAAAGATAGTTGAGCTTGTTTGTATGTTTGAAAAGGAATTGTCGACGAGTTTCATGGACTTACAGGTTCATATTCTAATCCACCTAGTAGATGAGGTTGAATTAGTTGGGGTTGTTTCTTGTCGTTGGATGTTCTTCTTAGAGAGGTACATGAAGAAATTGAAAGGTTTTGTTCGACAAAGGGAAAAAATCGAGGGGTCTATGGCAGAAGGGTACATATCGTATGAGTCTTTCTACTATGCCAGTGAGTACATCAAGCAGATCAACAACATACCAGGTGCAGTGATTTGGGATGATCAAATAGATGAAGAAAAAAGAGAAGGTGAGTTGCTCCAAACGAGTGGAAAAAAGCGCTTGATAAATAATAAGCGACTTATAATTTTTCAAATTTACAAAAAGTAATTAATATTCATGTTGAACTTCGATATAATGTATATTTTGATCTCGAAGTACTATATAATGTTGGCTTGATTTCATCAGCGAATGCAGAAATTGAAACAATCAATAAATTCTTTCTTTACAATTTTGAAGTGACACAACCGTGGGTCGCATTGTACGAACAAAACAGGATGAAATGGGATAGTGACAGGAAATAATTCAGACATTTGAATGGTAGAAGTGTGCCTTATCCCAATCATTTAAAAGAAAATATGCCAAAAATATGCCCCAACAGTTGGGTTGCTGACTAAGTCGGAGAGAAATACGATGCTACCAGTCGTTACCCGCGTGCTGAAGAGGACATTGCGCTAAACATAGGGATTGGGTGCAGCAACTCGGTAATAATCTTTTTAATTTATATGTAAATTTTAAACTTATATTAAGACATATACATTTCATATTTTAACTATTGTTGGATTATTATTTATAAGACACGTGACACTAATATTTTTTTAACTTTTTTATAATAGGTGCATTTGTTCCCATCTATGTGAGCATATGGACACCATTTTCGCACAGAAAATGTCGATGCTAGAAACATCACAGAAGACTGTGGAGTGGAAGTCGAGTTCGATCAATCTAGTCGATCTAGCCACCGCAATCAACAACTAGTACGAGGGATGTTAGGTTACGTTGAAAAGATACAAGAGATCATTGAAGTGAATTTTTCTTCTTTCCAATGTGTTATTTTTAGGTGCAAGTGGTGGGACACCTTTGATCGGAATAATGTAAAGGAAGATCGCGATAGTAGGCTGATATGTATCAACTCTAAAAAGATGTGGGATGAAGCTAAGGAGCCCTATGTTTTCCCTAAACACTGCAACCAGGTATTTTTTTATCCAGATGTGTTGGATAGGGATTGGTGGTTCGTATTGACATATGACCCTAGATCAAAACATATTTTTGAGAACAATAGTGTTATCATGCCATGTGAGCTAGAAGATAATGAGGGTGATCATGAGAACTGAGAGTGATATGGTACATGTGTTATTTCATCAATATTTATACTTTTTAAGACGGGTTTTTCGAAATATTAATATAATATGTATTTTGAATTAATTGGTAATTTGCATTGTGTTAATGTTAAAATCAATAATTCACTTGATAATTTGGTATTATGTTGATCTCGAAAACAATGGCGTATTGTATAAATTAATTCTTTTTTTTGTATCTAAGATCATAATAAAATAATTATAATTCTAAAGTACAGGAATTTATTTGCATTATTTTCTAAAATTTATTATGTTACAATAAATCATATTATTCTAGATCATATATTATTTTAAAATTATTTAAAATTTACAAATTTACAAATTTAAAAATTTTAATAAATTCATTTCACATTAATACAATTAAAATTTTACAAATATTTTACATACAATTACAATTACAATTACAATTACAATTTTACAATTTCACGTACAATTACAATTTTACAATTTTAAAAATTACAATTACACTTACAATTTTAGAAATTCACATATATACCATTACAATTACAATTTTAGAATTTTAAATACAATTGGAAATACAAATATTACAAATTTACAATATCATGATCATTTGGTATTAAATTAAGTAATAAACATCACGTTCATGATAACCATCGTACAAACATCATATTTGACTAAAAAACACATTCAAAATCGCTAACTGCATCATCGTGATCATGATCATCGAACAAAACACAATTGACATTATATATTAACATCATCAGTACAACACAAACATCAAATATACATCTCATGTCAAATATACATCTCATGCTATCACATATACATCTATCTACAAGTTGCACATTAAATGAACATATCTAACATGACCTAACAACATACACATCATGATGATCACCAACATGTAAATTAAGTATAACTGCAAGATGAAAATAAAATACATGGACCATAGAATATATATATATATATATATATATAAAACTGAATAATGTTAAAAATATACAATTGTAATATAAATGTTATGGATCAACTGGTGGTAGTACAACATCAATATCAGTACAAGTGGCCGATGGCCCAACCTCATCTCCATGATGACTGCTAGTAGATGCTAGTGGAGGCTCATGCAAATCTGGCGCAGCGCGAGGCTGTGAACGATCATGAGATGATGGTATGCTACGCCTCGCAGATTGTCCATCATGTGGTGCGGCTCGATTGTAACGTGCAACAGTCCTCGTCAGTCGCGTAAAAGTTGTCGTAACTCCTACGACATGCCGCATCAGGCTGTACATGTCACGCAGCATGCCGCTCCACTTCCGTGATACTCTGTCATCGGCCTCTATGTTTCTGAAATCAGCGGGCCTGATGCATGCCTCAACAATCAATGCAATGAGTTGGTCGCCCAACTCCATCTTGTATCTAGCATCACTAAGACATCGACCGCGCATCGGCGCACCAAAAGGACCAGGTCTCTGATCTGGACCGGCCTCATGATGATCCTCGACAATATTTGGCATTCCCTCATCCTTATCATGAAGATCCACGCCTAGATCAGGTGGTGGTGGCGGCATCTCCTCGCCATCAAAAGAGCCAATGTCTGCGAAATATATACAAGTACACAACAATAATTAGAGGATTTTATTACACAATTTAATAAAAACAAGTTAAAGAACATGTTAGACTAAATTTAAATAAAACAGTAATATTACCTCTATCATCTGGCAACTCATCAGCTATGAAGAGGATGTTGGCACACCCTTGCCAATCCAACCCTGCATAAGAACATGGGACCAAAATGAAGGGATTCTCATCAACACTAGCTAGCAACTCCAGTGCATCATCTGATATCCTCGCTGGAAAAAGAGTCTCCTCCCTCTTAGGCAACATCTTCCCCCACAATATTTTCATTTTGCAGCGATGGAATGCGCATCGGCTAGGGTTCTTTGTGATGGCTTCCTCCGCGGCTCTGAGTCTGCCGCCCCCTCGCGATTTGAACACTGGTGGCTTCTTGGCCGCAAGCTTCCCGCCATTGCCTTACTTCCTCGTGCTTGCAGAGGTAAATGTTCTATGTCTATTGCAGACCCTTCCCTTTCTCGATATGGCTCCCGCTTGGGGTCTCGTTTTGCCCCTGCAACCATTATTTTCTGTTTGATCCCCTGCGATAATGAGCAATGGACTCTCCTTGGCTCTGAGGAGGCCGCGGTCGTAGGGGATTCTTTTCTTGTTTTTGCTTCTCGCAGAGCTGCCAGAGTCGCCCTCATTGTTGGGAGTGGGATTTCTATTGAAGCCCAGATTTGGGGTTTTTCTCCTCCCCATTGGGCTGTCGCCTTCCCTATTGTGGCTCGTTCCTTTGGGGGTTTCAATATCGGCTATGACGCTTTTGAGTTTGCCTATCTCAACAGCAGCTCTGGGGCTTTTTGCTGGAAGGAGTTTGCTACAGAACATGAGATCCATACAGGAAAAGCTTCAGTCTCTGCCTCCACAGCTGGACAGAAGCAGATTTGTCTCATGGACCAGTCAGAACAGCCAGCAGAAGAATCTGCGTTTCAGATTCAAATCTCACTCCTCTCTGGCAAAACGATGATGCAATGGGTGCGGACTACAGATCTTGTGGAGCATCTCTCGCTTAAACTCGAACTACAGCTGGGTATCCCTTCCTCTTTCCAGAGGCTGCTATATCAAGGTAAACAGCTGAAGGATTCCCTTCCCCTCTCCTTTTACTCCATACAAAAGGATGCTTCTATTTTAGTTAGTTCTCGTCTTAGAGGAGGGTCCTTTGGGCAGACCTCTACTCCTCCTTTCTCTTTTAAAGATGCAGTCCACAAAGGTGCTGCCCATCCTCAGTCTTCTTCGAAAGCAGGTCAATCACCTATGGCCTCCAAGCCATTTTTGGTGGATAAAGCGGAGCAAATTCCTTCCATCGAACTCAATCATCCAGCGATTGACGATCACTACCCAAAGCAATTTGCTGTAATCCGCAATCATATGTAGATTCAATGGTCTTTGGCCTCGCACAATGCATTTATACCAAAGTGGATCCATACCAACCGGACTATCAAATGCAAGATCTACTTATGCTCGAAAGGCTTTTTTCATTGTGGCTTTTGACTCGGAGGCGCATTACGCGTAAGGCCTTAACGGGAGGCCCTCGTCTCCGGGGGCTCTGCTGGTCTTTTCCTCACTCCATGGTTTCCCAGATTTCGACCCTTCTACAAAGTTTCGTCATCACCAAAATTCCCATCACGGGTCGAGCTCCCGAACCTTCCAGCGCACCTATGGCACATCTCTCGTTTTCATAGCCATTGGAGACACCTTAGGTCGATACCTCGCTACTGCATTCCTCAAGAAGGGAGAATGGTCTCTACACCTTTGCGATTATGTGCGTAAATAGATATCGACAAAGGGTTTCCGGATCGATCAATCTCAAGATTGGGGATTTCCACCGGACACAATCCTTGGACTATGAAAATACCGCATTCCGCCGTCGCCATTGTCGTCAAACAGGGGCACCTCCAGAATGCTTGTCCCCGCACCTAGACAAAAAGAAGAATCGAATCGCAAGCCCAAATCCAAGAGATGGAATCCCTCGTGTTCCTCCCCCCCCATGGATGACTCTGATTCCTCCAGCTCGGATGAGGAGGAAATTGATGTTGATGGGCGGAATATTGGTACTCCGTTGGATGTTCCTTCGACTCGATCCCTCGCGGATCCCTCCGCCCCCGCCGATCTCTCGTAAACGCACTCACGTTCCTTCGTCCTCTGACTCCGATAAGGATATTCCGCTCTCTGGGGCAGAATAATCTTCATCCGGGTCTTGGCTCGACCAAATTCTGCTCGGATGGGTCAAAGTCTCGCAAGAAAAAGGGGGAAAAAAAGTCGTTTGATCGTATCCACCCACTCGGGTAGATACCTGTCGTTCGATCCAATTTCTCTCGCTATACGGTGTTTTCTTCTTGTTCATTCTCTCGTTTGTCTTCCAGGGGCAAGGCCGATAGACTATTACCTTCAGCCGCCCCGGCCTTTTCTGTTTCGCTTGCTTGCAAGCTTGATTGTACCATATTTTTTCTCCTTTTTAATAGAATTAGTCTTATTCAGAACATCTTCCCCCACATGTGCATACGTGCCTCAAGAATCGGCCTACGAGTCCGCCGAAGAAAAGGAGGCCTCATCTCCGAAACCTCTCAAAAAATAAACAAAAAAAGCTTTGAAGCAAAAGGGAAGTTGACCCTCCCTTGTGCATGAGAATGACATCTATCTAATGTCGTACGTAATCGCTACAAAAAAATGGCGAGACCACCCGACAAGTCGTGGCTACTATAGTAAAGAGTTAACATAATATAAAAGCCGGCAACTAATGCGTTGCTCGTCATTGGTGTTGTGCGAAATGGTCGAAATGATAAGTGCAAAATGGTCGAAATGGTCTCCTAAGAAAAAATTTACAACCAAAAGAAACTTTATAAGAACCAATAGGATTCAAGATGATGATTTCAACCATGGGGGGATGATTCCCCATTTTTTGGAGTAAAAAGGTAAAATGATTAAAAAAATAATAATATAATAAAACAAATTTTTCAACTCGTATTTTCAACTTATCTCCCTAAGGTTTTACTCAAATTTCAAGTGGGAGTACTAGTTGGTTGCAAAATTTAATTCATCATCCAATGAGTACCCATGTTGCATACTTTTGATGGACTCGCTAAACGAAGAATGAGAAATACATGAAAAATCGTGATTACAATCACATTTTTCATGTATTTCTCATTTTTAATGTAGCATGGTCCATTGAAAATATGAAACATGGGTACTCTTTTCGATGATGAATCAAATTTCGCATCCAATGACTATTGTCACTCGAAATTTGAGTAAATCCATAGGGAGATAAGTTGAAAATACGAGTTGAAAAAAATAGTTTTTTTTTCCCCCTCTAAAATTTGATGATGTAATCTAACCTTTTTTTTATTATTTCCACTATTATTTTATAATTTCCTTAGGAGGCCCATATTAGACCTCAAAATTCCCCTAATGCAACTACGGTCAAACCATTATTGACCATCACCAAACATGGTTAATCACAGTTGAACAGTTGAACAGTAATACAATCAACCATGATCAAAGATGATCAAACATAGTCAACCATGGTTTAACATATTTAGCCATCGTTAGCCATAGTCAAGCATGGTCAACCATAGTAAACCATGGTTAAAAATCGACAACCATTGTCAATGATGGTGGATCACAAACAAATATGGTTAACCATGGTCAACTATGTCTAACCATAGACAACCATGGTCAAACACGACTAACCCGATAATTTTTCATAGGGTTGTATTTATCCTTGCTTTGATAATTGCATTTCATCATTAACACATTACATTCACCCCATAGTATCATAACATTATTCATATTTACATCACTATTCAAAGCAACATATGCAACTATGTAGAAAGAACAATATCATCGTCATTAATTAAATAGAACATAAAGGAACAATAGAAGAAAAAGCATGACCCTTAGGATTGGTTTGAGACCTAGGCAAAACCCATTATGGGGAAAACCATTTCAAGTTCTTCTTCTTAGATTGTCATCAAATGATTCAAAGAAAAAAGAGTACAATGATCGATATCTTCATCTATGCAACTAATGAACAAAACAACTACAACATCCATGAAATGAACTCAACAATGTATATACTTAGAATTATGATTCTGAAGTCTATTTTGAACTGTCATTGTCTCGATATCAATTTTCGAACCCTCGCGGTCACTAAGCGCAATATTCGTAATACCGAAACTTCATCTTTTAGTCCTCGATCACATGGAGGATGATTCATCCGTGTGACTATGGTTGCTTGGTCGCTCTCTCAAGCACTTTGGGAAGGGAGCGACCGAGGTCCGCAACTAAGAATAAAAAACCCTAGATGTCGCCGCACGAGAGGAAGTGTTAGTGCGTGCGACTAGGATGCTCTAGTCGCACCGAGGAGAAGTTATGCATGCGACCGGGGATGTTCTAGTCGCACTTATGAGCTGGAAGCATGCGATTGGGGTCCCGATCTAATCTGTGGAAACCATAACACCCCGGTCGCATGGATGAAGGGTTGTTCGTGTGACTAGAAGGATCCGATCGCACGGATGACATTCCGTGTGTGCGAATGTGGTCGAGATACCCTTTCTTTCACGTGAGCCTTGGACCTCCGTAATTATGTAATATCCCTTTTCGTGAATATCTATCATACACAAGCAACTCTAAACCGCAGATGGACTCGGAGGGGGCTTTTACCGGATATTTCATCTCCGAAGAGAGGATGAGATCCGGAGGCCGCTCGGCTCTTTCCGTACTCTGTCTATAGAGTATAGGGGAAACACATCAACGGGGATATTAACTGAATATCCCAAAGGGAAAATGGACAGGGTATATCGAGCATACAACAAGATACAAAATGATATCAACTCGGACATGCAAGTAGATACACATGAAATAGAGAGAATACTCGAGCCATTTTATTATACCGAGAAATAGAAATGAGTACAAGAGGTGATCGAGTGATGGCACCTCGACTTGCACCTGGACAAGTGTAAGAATACTCTCATAATATCAATGGAATGGCTACTCTGCGCTCCTCGCGTCCAAGCCGCTGGAAAACCGTCGTGTTCGTCGCAACTCGCCGGAATGGAATGAGTCTTTGGGGTCGTTCCCCAACTCGGAAAATGCTCGAAAGTCCGGGAATGGCCTCCTCTCCCAAAAACCCGAAAAAGCCCGTAGAGAATTTTGAGAATGGTTGACCCCGGAAAAATACCTCCTTTGAGGCACTATGCTATCCCCTAAGGAAAAACGCCGACCCTAAAGGAAACACCGCAAAAATATGGCCTCTCCCTTTGCAAAATGTCTCCAATAGGTAAGGGCTGATCTCTTCCCTAATCCTATGGTCCGAATCCACCCAAATCACCTTAATCCGAACTCTCCCCAATTAGAACCGCGTCCTCCCTCTCGCAAGACTGCGTTGTTCCTCCAAGGAATTCTCCTCAATGACCGAAGCTCGATCTCTCCCGAATATCTCCAATAGGCAAGGACTAGCCCCTCGCTCACTTCTCCCGGCTCGAATCCTCTAAGATGACACCAATCGAATCTTTCCCAAAATGAACCGCATCCTCCCTCTCAAGACCGTGCGCTCTATGAATGCACTACTCCTCCACAAATGCCAAACTCGATCCTCCCGTGAAATGCCGATGGAAATACCTCACCCGAGAAAGCACTCGAAGTATCCCGGGGATGAGGGTGGGATCTTCGATCGAGACACCCGGTGTATTGAACAAGATGTGCGGACTAGCTAAACAACAAGCATGCTCAATGTCTAGAGACAATCTCCAAAATGCATAATCATCAATCATAAGATAAATGAGGTAGCCTCTCCTCTATTTATCTTAGGTGAGCCTCCCTCTCTCCTTGGCCCCCACCATGCTACGTTGCCTCTCTTTGGCCCACGCTCGCCAACTCAACCTGCGCCTGGGCCGGGCCCACGTTGTCTAAGTGTGTCACCCCTCTACATTGTCACTTCACCCCCTTGGCCCACCTCGACCACAACGTTATATCTCCTAAGTAACTTTAGGGAGTGCGTTTTATCCCTAAGTGGGTCATATTCTCCTTTTCACCCACTTTATTTATATTTTAACTTTATAAAGGAAAAAATTAGTCAAAAATTAATATTTCCAATTAGTCGCTACTAATTGGGAATATTACAAATTACACCTTAGAGCGAACTTATTCCTCGACGGACAAACCTTAGACTTGTGCGAGCCAAAAACCAAGAGAGAAGAGTGTCTCATCATTGTGTCTAAATGAGGTAGAGTTCACTTGTACTTATAGATTTATGATGGGTCCACTTTGCTTTAGGGCCGACCTAATCCAATATGCACATGTGAAGGGCCAACCCAATCCAATGTACATAGGTGGGTTCATAAATTCAAAAACCAAATGTGCACAACCTTCTCTTGCTACTCACATTGGAAACTAGAAAATGTGCACAACCTTCTCTGGAAATTTGCTAAGCCTCCAAAAAAGCATTTCGTTAATTATAGTGCCTCCAAAAACACTCGAAGCCACTCGCACCTCCTTCAACAACCGGAAATCAAATTGTATCTTCAAATCGCACTCGGGTAATATAGAAATGTGCACTCGACTAAATCGTCCTCCCTCTTGAAGAATAATTTGGCCTTCCTTCTCCTCTCGGAATATTGGAATCTCTACAAAGAATTTCCCTAGAAATTATCTCCTCAATATCTCTACCGAAATCGCGTTACTAGTGTCCTCCATTGTGCCCTCGCTAACACTAAAATTTGTTGTTTCGAATGATCTCTAAAGCCCCATCGACTTGCTCTCATAATCTCTCGTGTATGAATCAATGACCACGATCTAATAAAAATCGATGCCTAAGATTATCTTGACCCCCATCAAATGACTTTTCTAGAAATCACTAGATCAAAATCAATTTACCTTAACTAATCTTATTTATTTAATCATTCTTCCTAAGTTAGGAAAATATTTAATAATTGGATAATTAATCTAATTAGGGAATTTTCCTTTAAACTTTTCTCGGGTCTTGGAGATAATTATCCTCCCGTGTTCCTTAACCTCATAGACATCAATTGAGACTAGAACTCATGTATGAGCTACTAAAAAAAACTAACACTCCCTCTTAGTGAGGAAGGTGTTCTCCACTACTCCTATTGTACCCGTGAAGTAGGCAAACTTTTCCTTACCCAAGGCCTTCTTGAGAATATATGCAAAATTTTGATCTATGTGAACATATTGCTCTTGAATTAATCCATGTTACACACAATCTTTGATGAAGTGGTGTCCGATGTCGATATGCTTCGACCTATCATCGAACACCAGTATTCTCAAAGAGATTGATGCAACTATGATTATCATAGTAGATATTGGTCGAATCTATCCACTCAACAAATAGTGCCATGAAATTCTGCTTCCCTACTCGCACCAAGGGACAAACCCTTATCCAATATCGAAGTGGCACCCCGAGGTGCTTTTCCGATCCACTAAACTTCCTACCCAGATCCCGCATTTGTATATCCCATAAATCTAACACCATCACTTCAATCATATCTCAAACCATACTCAATTGTACCTCATAGATACTTCTATACATGTCTCATTGTTGTCCAATGTACTCTCTTTGGTTCGACCATGAACTAACTAAGAGTGTCAACCACAAAACAAATTTCTAGCCTTGTGTTGACCGTATACATAAGAGATCGAATGAGTTATCTATAGAAGGTTGGGTCCATTGTTGCATCCTCTAATGTGTTTATATTCCTCTAGTTGGTAATCATAGGCATAGTCATGGGTATACGACTCCCCGCATCCCGAATCTCTTAAGCTATCCATAGCATATCTCCCTTGCCCAAGGAATATCTCCCCATTTGTTTGTCATATATCTAATTTTAGGAAATAACGCATTAGTTCCAAATAATTCATCACAAACTCGTTGTTGAGTCCATCTTACAATCCTCTATGAGAAATGATGACATTTTCATAAATATATCATCCACATATAGTACTAGAATTAGTGGCTCACCTACTACTATCAAACAATAGAGGTTTAAATTTGCCTCGCTCTTCACAAAGCCCATCTACTGCACGTAACTTTCGATATGACCATGCCATGTTCTAGGAGCTTGCTTGAGTCGGTATAATGTCATCTTTAACTTGCAAACATTTGTGTCTCTCCCATGTGTATCAAAACCCTCCCGGTTGTTCAATATACACCTCCTCTTCTATCACCCCCATTAAAAAAAAATGGTCTTCGTGTAACTACCCCTCCCACATTTACCCACTTTAACAAGCTCTCGCAGTGGTAGACATGAGTTGAGTATCACTATGATATGACACGACCTCCAAGTTCCATTTATGGAAGTGGGGCTTACAAACCGGAAATAAAATAACATCCCTCGGAGACTACGCATCACTCGAGATCCTACAAACCACCTCGTGTGATCAATCCTTGAGCCGGAACTCTTTTTCACTAGGTTTACTCCCCAACCGCACCCATAACACTTCATGCATGCAAGCTGGGAGGCTATAACCACACCCAAAAGCCTATATCCATGCGGTTATGACCCAAAATCCCATATTTTGTGCATGCGATCGTGAGATATATGCCAATTTTTCAAGCCAGCTCGTCGACCACCGCCATGAACTCGCTTTGTAACTTTCCATAATCATGAAAATGATAATAACAATGTTAAACAATCAAAGCTTGAGAAATATACCGACCAATAGATGCCTAATGCAAGATAGACATTTCTTCGAGAAAAAAATAGTAAACATATAAGCTACAAGTCATGACCGCATATCCGATCATAAACTTTTGAACTTCGTTTGAGAATCACCAAGAAGGATTTATGCCCTCTCTAGTGAGCTGCAATAACACTTGTTGGCCCATGCATTTATTAACCATATGGTAACTTATCAAATCATGAACAAGAGCCATAGCTAGAGCACATCATAAAACCATGTATATAACCAAACGATATAACTAGAATAGAAACTATGACAAATCAGCCATGAGATCATCGTAATAATCGAGCACAAATGTTCATAGATCACAATAGGTAAATAGCTCATATTAACATGTACACAATTACAACCAAGTCAGGGACTTCCAAGTACCACCCGACCATAGATTGGGGTGAACCAAATCTCTCTTTCAACAAATAACCCATGCGCCATACTCCAAGCATGAATGTGGGATCATAATGGTTAAACCAAAATATAATCAACCAGGGCTTCCAGAGGCCAAACCACCTCAACCCTTAACCATAGTGATCTCACCTATATGGTCCAAAAATCTATAACATCAACCATATTGGTCTCTACCCAAGTTTTCTAGGGCTCCCTGGATTCAGGGACCCAAGTTGTTCCAAGGCTCCAAACTACTACCTTCTCAACCCACAACTGGGAGGGACCCAAGTTGTTTCATGGCTCTAGAGATCCTATCCCAAACCACATCCATAAGGAATCTAAGAACCAAAGTCAAAAAACCAAATAGGAAACCCACTACACCATGGTTATCCAATAAATGCAAGGCAAGGCTGAAACCACTGTCAATTTAGGAAAATCACCATGCCGATGACAACACATCACCAAGGAACCACATGTATATACCATTTATCAAAAAACCAACAAGGAAATCACACATGCAACATGTTACCTACAAAGTATCCTTGTTGTAGCTACTAATCCAACCTTCTCTTTTGTTGCCCACAAATTCCTTACTTGTCCTTTGCTTGCTTTCTCCAAATCCAAGTGAATGCTAGAATGCTCCAAGAATGTTGTAAGTGTGTAAGAGTGTATGAGAGAGTGAGAGTGTGGAAGGAGAGAACCAAAACTAAACTCGACAAAAGTTGTGAACTATTTCTCTTATGCCTTTTTATTATTGATGTCTCCTTTTTCTCCATTTTCCTTCATTTTTTCCTATAATTTCCCTTGCATACAAATTTGTGTCTCTTCACCTTCCTTTTCTCCTATTTTCCTTTATTTTCATAATTAAATGTAATTTATTGCCTATTTTCCTTTTCTAATGCCTTTTCCAATTTCCATAGCCATTATTAAACCATAAGTGATGCTCACTATAATGTTTTCCCACCATTCAACTTCAAATATGTGTCCCATGACCTTGGTCTTATTTTATTTACAAGGAAAATCAATCGAGGGGCTATTACACTTTGCGTCCATATTTTGAATCTACTATACCATCTATATTTCGAATGAGATCATGACCCTTATATAAGTGTATCTAGTCATTAGATAAAATGTCTCCTCGTAGTTTATGCCCTCCTTATGAGAAAAACCCTTGGCCACAAACCTAGTCTTATATTTCTCCACACTACCATCTACAAGATACTTGATCTTACATATCCAATAAGAGCCAACTACTGACATGTCCATCAATCCAGGCACTACCTCCCATACATCATTCAACATGATGGAATTGTACCCATTTACCATCACATCGTTCCACACCTAATGTTATGCAACCTCATGATAGCTGGAAGGCTCAAGTGTTAATGACCTTTGTCACCAACGCCTTATACTTGTCTAGTTGTTTACGCTCTCCGGGTGCTTGCCCTAGGAGCTCCCAAAAACTCCTATGCATCTGTCAATGTTTGAAGCACCTTCCTGTATCCTCTTTCGTTGGTGGTGGGTGGAGCTTCATGCTCCTCATCATGCTCCTGTTATTATGTCTGTTGAGAACTCATTAGACCACCTACACCTGAGCTAGTGCTTGTATTTTTTATTGTACTTGTGCTCTATTGTCCTTTTGGTTGTTGCTCAACCCTTGGAGGTTATGCTAGCCCACTATGATCATCTGCTAGTAACTTGCAAGATCTTCTGGAGGCTTTCTCCTCCTGGAATTGAACATCCCATTTCACCATAATCCTCCTAATACCAGGAATGTAGATCTTGTATGCCTTGAATGTTTCATTGTATCCAACGAAATATCCATTCTCTACAATCTCATCCAAATTGGTGTGTTTTTCATTTATCACATGACAATAAGTTATACTACCAAATATTCTTAAGTGTCCAACCTCTACCTTCTTTCCTATAAAAACCTCCTCTAGTGTCATCTTCCTCAATGCTCGCGAGGAACCCTATTCTAAATGTAAAATGTTGTGCTACATGCTTCTACCCGAAAAAATATAGTAATATCCTAGTCTAATAACATCGCCCTTATTTCTCCAACTATAATTATGTTCTTTCTCTCCGTGACCCCGTTCGTTGTGGGTTATATGGAGTTTTCCACTCCCCTCTCGATGCCCCCCTTTCACACGTAACCCCATGAAGACCTTATATATGTACTTACCTCCATTATGAAGCACCTTGATCTTTCTTCCTATCATGTTCTCCATAAGAGCCTTAAACTCTTGGAAGCGAATGAAGACTTTGTCCTTTGTCTTCAATAAATAGATCTAGGTTTTCCTAGTGAAGTCATCAATAAATGTTATGAAATACTGATAGCCCCTGAGATATTTTGTATACATTAGACCACATATATCTGAGTGTATCAACTTAAGCACACCCTTGTCTCTACTATCACTTCTCGGGAATGTTGCTTTTGAAAATTTCCCAAGCACGCACCCTCTGCACACATCGTCATGTTCCATGCTTATTCCTAGAACTATTGTCCATGGTCTCCATGAGCAACCTGAGTGTTCCTTGATGTAAATGTCCCATCATCCTATGCCATATTTCTCCCATGTCTTTGTTATTGTTGTTGCTAATCAGTGCCTTCGCAGTATCGATCCGCAACTTATACAACTTGTTACTCCTTACTCCAATATATTTGACCTTATTCCAACTCGTGGTGTTTAATGTACACATTATGTATGATAAAGTAGACATTGTATCCCTTTTCGTGGAGTGAAAAAAATTAAAATTAGGTTCGAGGCTAAACTTGGTAGGTGCAACACATTTGTAACACTAATGTTCTTTCCCCGACTCCTCTCGAATGTTGATGGTCCCTCTCCCAATTGGAGTATATTAAGTCTTGTTTCCCATCTAGATCCGGGAAAACAATCTCCTCTTCCTTATGATTGGAAAAATATTCTCTAACTCTTATCATATGTGCTCACACTCGATTTTTTGATATACCGAAAACCCGTGGATGTAGAGCTATAGAGGCAAGCTATGAGAGCGAATTCATCCTCTAGCTTCAAGGACAAATCCTCAATATCTCGTTAAAGGTTTTTTTTCTTCCCTTCCTTCTTTCTCTTCTTTTGGTTTGGATATTGGCTGAAATAGGGTCCTAGCTAACCACAACTAAAGCACTTGACCTTACTCAAGTATTTCTTCTTCTTTTCTCCTTTTTCAATCTGGGATCCCTTTCTATACCTCTTGTTCACCTTCCCTTTTCATTCTAGGGCTACGATTTTCTATTTCTCCTCAACCTTTGAATTTTTTTCCGTTGTTGCTAATACCGCTATCGACTAGCTCGAGCCTAAAGCTCCTCCTAATTAAAATCACTCCAAAGAATTTCCTAACTCGGTAAGGTGTCTCATCCATTAATAAATTGTACAAAGAAATCCCATTGCCTAAAAAAACCCATTCAGGGGCCACTCGCACTCGCCTTTTCCATCACTTGGTTTATCGTCTATTGCAAAGCTCAACTCATCTCTAACAAGTCGAACTCTAGTAAGATAGGAAACTACGTCTTCACCCTTGAGAATTTTAATGGTCCTCAAATTTTCTCTCGAGAATCAATTTCTTGTTTTTTGTATGATTTAGGTACACATTAACAATTGCATCCCACATCTCCTTCATTGCATCCTTCTCTCGTGATATGAGGAAATATGTTGTCCTTGACTCCATCAAGAATAATCCTCTTAGCTTTGGAATTCTCCTTTCTATAGGTTTCCAGCTGAGTTGATTTGTCGGTATGACTATAACATTATTCACATACTCATTTATTCCATGCCTGTTCAATAGAATAAACATTTTGGCTTTCCAAACGCCTAAGTTAGAGGCTCCATTCAATTTGTCCTAATATTTCAAACCTGTTGTGACCATATTAGAAAATATGAAAATATAGTGAAACCCAAATAAATCTAAAGAATATAAATTGGGTTATAAACCCTCTGTTTTTATCTTCATGTTCCCAACAATGATTTACTCATGCAAACCCTTTGCGCTTTAGATGTGCTTCGATACCATGTGAAATTTCCTTAATTGTAGTTACTAAAATTTCTTCTCTTATCTTATGCAGATTATTTGTCTTCAAAAATTAATCATGACAAATAATGAATAAATCACTATTGCAATTTTCACAAATAATAACACGAATTCAGAAATAATGCACGCACACAAAATAATGAAAAATCTCAATGTGGGGAAACTTGTTTTGTAAATGAGGGCTTTATTATTAATCTTCAGCAAAAAATAGACAACTGCAAATTTGTTCTGGTATTTACATTGCCTCCAACAACACTCGAAAGCCACTTGCACCTCATCTTGCAACTATCTACAATAATTAGAAATCAAATTGTAGCTTCTACAACTCACACTCGGGTAATCTAGCAATGTGCACTGGCTTAATCAACCTCCCTCTTGCAAAATAAAATTTCCTTCCTTCTCCTCTAAGAATATTGGAATCTCCATGGAGAATTTCTCTAGAGTTTCTCTCCTAAATCTCTTTGTTGAAACCATGCTATTGGTGTCCTCCATTGTGCCCTCCTAACACTATAATTTGTTTCTTATGAATGATCTCCAAAGCCCCGTCGACTTGCCCTTATAATCTCTCATTGACGAATCAATGACCATGATCTAATCACAATCAATGGCTAATATCATCTTGACCCCATCAAATTACTATTCTAGAATTCATTAGAGAAAAAATGATTTACCTCAATTAATTAGTTTTCCTAAGTTAGATTTAGGAAAATATTTAATAATTGGCTAATTAATCTAATTAAGGAATTTCCCTTAGAAACTTTTTTGGCTCTTTGAGATAACTATCCTCCTGTGTTCCTTAGCCTCATAAACACCAATAGAGACTAGAACACATGTCTGAGCTACTCTAAAAACTAACATGCCCAACATTTCATATGTTAAAAGCCTTATAGGTGTATGATTGGGTTCAACAAACACCCACCTTGCCATTATTTCTTGTGGTGACAAACTTTTGATAATTTTTTGTCTTGCAACAAAATTTTTTTTTATTATCAAATTGAAGTCACAAACAAATATGTCGACATCCTTTAATTTTAAGATTTTGGTGCAATGATGATTATATTTAGACCCTTTTTTTCCCATTTTTTATTGATTTTTTTTATTAACTATCATATTTATCTTGTACACACCATTGAATGGGTGTATCTATTGCATATTAATATACTTCAACTATTCTAACATCTTCATTTTATTTAATTATCTTTATAACCTTGGAAATGTAGGGTGGATAACCATGTGGATCTCTATCCACTAACACTGCAATCATGCAACTCCCCTTAATATCATGTACAAAATCCTTGTAAAGGTATTTCATGGCTTCATGTTGTGCATGTGATCTTCTAGAACCAACATGCATTTCTATTTCCTCTACCTATGAAGACTCAATAATACCTTGAGATTGTTGTTGTTCAACAATGTTTCTTTCCTCATATTCATTTGGCATATTTTGTGGCCAAATAAATGGAGTATTCAAAGTGTATCTCCATTTCTTGATATCAAAATAATGTCACTTTGATCATTGAAAAAAAATCCCACCAAACTAAATCGACAAGATCAAAATTATATCTTAAACATATTTTTTTAATTTATTCTAAGCATTGATAATAATTTACATCTCTCTTATGCCTTTGTGCATTATGTATCTCAACAACTTATTATAATACCAATAAATTGAATGTAAATACTCGGAATATCCGGAATGAACTTCAAAAAAATCTAAACCTAATGATGGCCCTCATTCTATATTAGTTGAATACTTGTTTCCCCATATGAGTGTTTCCTCATCAATTTTTTTGATAAAGTATTGATGTTAAACGCTAATGGCATTAAGTTGTTTAATGAAATTTTCTTCAACATGTGATCCCAAAATAAATCTTCACATTTCAATAATTTTTTACAATATGTGAAAAATAGGATTTGGAATGTATGATTCTTAATACATTCACTTAATGATGGTAGGCTCTCAACATTATTCCTCCTCAATGTTATTAAACAATTATTGAACATTTGATAAATATGGTAATGAGTGTACCAAACTAAAAAAGGAACAAATTTTATCTTTTGAAAGATTCCCAATTCAAGAAGTATGCTTGATATCCATATACACTTTTAAATTTTTTTTCACGAATAGTGTTGTCTAATTGTATATACAAACTTGATGACGACTACTGACTAATGAGTGAGCACATGATGAATTATGGAGATGGCCATATTTGCATCATTATGAATATTTGGAGATATGAAGTAAACTCTTGTACACATTTTCTTATTAAGGATCATATATCCAACCAAGTGAAACCGAATAAAATTCTCATTTTGTAAATTTTTTGGTGTGTGAACAAAAATGTGGTAGAAGTGTTTTCTTCCGGTTCATACCATTAATATCAAACCTAAATATTTATTTGGAATACAATAACACTTATTTTGATGCTTGTAAAACTTCTTCCTTTTTACTTGATCGCTAATTACGATGACCTTGAAGTGCTTTGAAAATGGATTATGTACGTAACATAAAAACAACCTATTAATAATTCATTGTTGTAGTTGGTAACTATTAAATGATTATGAATAATGTTATAAATGCATACCTATTTCTCGCTCCCTTGACATTTATCCCTTTTTATTTAAAATAAGCACGAGTACTATAAATCCCCATCCTTGACTTTTTAGGAATACGAACATTGTTGAATTGTTCCATATCTTTCTAAAATATGCATATGTAATAAAAATACTATTTCCTTTAACACCTTCAACATATTGTCTCTTCCATATCGAGAAATTATATAAAAATATGTATTGTCTCTTTATCGGGTATACACTTTCCATGTTTCGAAAAGAAGCCTTGGATCCATGACAATGTAGTGTTTGTTAATGGTTGAATCTATCGTCTATGATGTGTTTTTGAATAAAGCATAATATATTTTTCTAAACTTGTTTAGATTCTTGGTAGACGAATATTACCAATTGAATGTAATTTTTTGAAAGCATATCTATAGAGTAAAAGATTCTGAGTGCGATAATCTAAACTTGTCTTTGTAAATATCATGCACCACCCACTAAATATGAATTTTGCACGTTTTTATTCATTGACAAATACATCTTCCTTTTCTCCAAGGAATGCTTGAAGTCTATACATTTCAAGAAATCCTTTTTGACAAGATTTACCTAAAACCAAATTAGTAGTGGAACTTGTTCTCATAAGAAATTATTTCCTAGACCTTATATAACGGAATAATTTGGATTAATATAAAAATGTATATTCCTAATCATAGATACAATATTTTCTTGCAATTTCTCCATGATTTCATCATCTTCTCTAAAGGAATTTCCTCGTCATTATGAGGAATATTATCCTAGCTATAATCATATTCAACGTCATTGTCAAAAATTCTTCACCATCCTCATTAGTGCCTTTGAAATCCTCACTTGGAGAAATTTCTTCACCATCCTCGTGAGTGCCTCTAAAATATTCACTTGAAAGAAATTCTTCACCATCCTTAGTAGTTCCTTTGAAATACCCGCTCAAAGAAAAAATTTCACCATCCTCATTTGTGCCTTTAATATCCTCACTCAAATTAAATGCTTCATCGTCTTCTTTAGTGCATCTACGATCCTCGCTTGAAGGAAACTATTGACCATCCTCATTAGTGCCTTTGAAATCCTCGCTCGGAGGAAATTCTCCACCATCCTCATTAGTGCCTCTAAAATCCTCACTCCTAGGAGATTCTTCACCATCCTCATCATCGCCTTTGAAATCCTCACTCGAAGAAATCCATCATCCCCATCAATGCATTTAAAATCCTCACTTGGAGGAAATTCTTCACATTGTCATCAATCCCTTTGAAATCCTTGCTTGGAGGAAAATATTCATCGTCATTATCAATGCCTTTGGAATCCTCTCTTAGAGGAAATTATTCACCACCCTCATTTATGCCTCTAAAATATTCACTTTAAAGTAATCCATCATCCTCATTAGTGTCTTTGAAATCCTAACCTAGAGGAAATTCTTCACCATCCTCATCAATGCCTTTGAAATATTGCACGTAGGAAATCTATTTTCCTCATCTCTCCTTTGAAATCGTTGCTCGAAGGAAATTCTTCGCCATCATCGTTGGTGCCTTTGAAATCCTTGCTTTAGAGGAAATATATCATCATCATATATTCTTTTGAAATCCTTGCTCGAATGTAACCCTTCACCATCCTCATCGAGTGCTTTTGAAATCCCTCACTTGGACGAAATCCCTTGCCATCCTTATTTGCGCCTTTGAAATCCTCGTTTGGTGTAAATCCTTCACCATACTCATTTGTACCTTTAAAATCCTCGCATGGAGGAAATCCATCATCCTCAACCATGGGTTTTAAATCCTTACTCAAAGGAAGTTCATCATCCTCATCTATGTCATTGGAATCCTCACTCAAAGGAAATTCTTCACCATCCTCATCTGGCCTTTAAAATCCTTGCTCAGGGGAAATCCATCATCATTGTTAGTGCCTTTCAAATCCTTGCTTGGAGGAAACTATTTACCATCTTCATCAATGCCTTTGAAATCATCACTCGTTGGAAATACACCATCCTCATATGTTCCTTTAAATTCCTCACTTGAAGGAAATTCATCATCACCCTCAGCTGGAACCATCCTAGATCTATCTAACTTCGGATCCATCATGGGCCGAGAGGGATCGAATCCCTCGAGGTACAAACCTTTCCTCAAATTATACACTCCAAAATCGAAAAATTTGCACCTTGAAAGATTTGATCCCTCTCGTGCATAATAGATTCAAAGTTAAATGAATTAGACTAATCTTTAAAAAAAAATATTTGTTTTTTTTTTATATTACATAATAAAATTTTAAAATTTCAAAAATTTACTATTTATTTTTCAAATAAAATTGATGAAAAAAGACATGCAACAACTTTTTAAAATTTTTACCATAAAATGTTCTTTAATAATGCTTTTATTTTTTTAAAACTAAACGGAAAAATATTTATAAAAAAAAAGTCTTCAATAATGCTTTTATCTTTTAAAACTTACAAGGAAACAAATGTTAAAAATAAAAAGAGTACTCTTCCAAGAAATCCTACTTAATTTTAAATACAACGAATGGGAAAATTGCAGCCTTTTTAAGATTTTTTTAATTTTAATCGTAAAGTAGTCTTTTTTAATAATGTTTATTGTATTTTTAAAAAATCAATGTTAAAAAAAATTAAGATTTTTTTTATCATAAATGGAATGTTTATTATCTTTTTAAAACTTCAAAAATAACTTATTTTTTAAAATTTCGAGTTGTTTTTAATGCGACTTTAAGTGGATTTTTTTCAATCTAATTTTTTCTAAAATCTTATAGGAATTCATTGAAATCACAAGTTTGATGGGTAAACTTCGCACAATCTAGGTGTCCTAGGGGTTTTTTCAAGGTGTTGAATCCATTTATGCAAATCAAAAAAACTAGTTTAAATAACACAAATTAGGATTTCACCTCAAATTTTATACAAAACGGATGAGAAAATTGTTGCTTTTAAGTTTTTTTAATTTTAATCATAAAATAGTCTTTAATAATGTTTTTTTTATATTTTTTTAATTGATGTTGAGAAGAAAAACTTTTAAGATTTTCCTATCATAAAATGGTCTTTGTTAATGCTTATTAAATATTGTCGCTTTTACGATTTTCTATCCTAAAATTGTCTTTTTATCTTTATAAAATTGACGAAAAAAATAAAATAAAAGGCATTGCTACTTTTTAGGATTTTCTTATCATAAAATGATCTTTGATTATGTTTTTTTATCTTTTTAAAATTTTATATCATAAAATGAAATGATATTTTAACGTCCATGAGACTAAAAATAGTCCATGGGGCCATGAGTTCCATGTTTTTTGCCTTTTGCAATTCAATCCTTTTCTTATTCAAATTGATGAAGAGTTGGCCCAACCTTCCAACGATTGCCTCGCTGAAAAGACAATGTCAAGAAACCGATGCAAACATATTCCCATAACTTTCTCTGATGTCTTTGAACGCATCACATTCCAAAATGAAATGTTTTTCTGATTCCACTACCCCATATGTGCAAAATGTACACACCCGTTCTTCCCGAGATTCTTTAGGCCTTTTCCACCGTCCCTCGTTTCACACCGAAGTTGATGCGAGTTGGTTGTTAATTGAGAAATAAGAGCCTTTTCCCTCCACGTGAATGTTAGATCCAATATCCTCTTTTTGTTGGAGATCACACATAGGGTTGAATTCTTCAATGTAGTACTTCTTCTTTCTACCCAACTATTTTCCCCATACCCGTTTGCGAAACTTCTGCATCAAAAAATGATTTAGCTCCTTGCTATTTGTGGGACAAACATTGATGTAGATATTTCATTTTTTTTTTGTCTCATCCATGTTTTATTTCTTTCACTCATTCCTTCCTTGAAGATAACATTAGGTCATTTACCTACTCCCATTTACTCAATTCTTTTTAGATATCTTATGATTCGCACCATTGCAATTGCTTTGACGGGAGTTTCTCATGTTTCACTCAACATTATATCATAAGGTAGCAAAACTTTTATTTTGAACTTGGTCATGATCAAGCGTTTTTTAGATTTTCTCAATTTGTTTCCATTTTGAGACAGGGGTGACGCTAGCCCACAAATCACACACATATAGCATCACTGGACAAACCAGGAGTCCTAAAAGCACTTTAATCATTTTCCAATCCCATAACTCTGCCTCTCTACATCTCGTTTTGAAGAGCATACAATGCTTTCCACCGTCGTAAAATTCTCTTCTTTATTTCTCAGCTCCTCCCAATTGAGTTTGTTGTTGACATAAATCCTGAGGTACTTGTACTCATTTACTTCTTCAAGAATGTTGGCTTCAAAGAAGAACATATGTTGAATTTGCTTCCTTATATTAGAGAAAATATTTTTTTTGGTCTTGCTAGTATTGAATTGCATCCCCAATGCTCTACAAAAATTCTCAAGGGAATATAGGTGCATCTATAATCCATGGTCTGCAACAAAAATGTTTTTAATATTTTTAAAATATTATATCATAAAATGGGTTTTCCTATAGGATATAAGGTTTCAAGGTCCACAGATATACCCTTATACGAGGGTTTTCGGGAGGGCCTCTTACGTCGCGCCCCCATTTTCGTGTAGGCACATTTGCAAATATTTTCATTGTGCTATTTTTTATCCGGACAATGGATTGACTCGATCGGAGTTGGTGCTAAGATGCATCCGGATCCACTTGAAGAAGATTAAAACTATGCTCTAAATTGAATTTCTAGATTCCATAATGTGTCGTGACAAAGGAGCATTTGTGTACAATCCGATGTGGTTGGTTCATATCCTCATATGCAATCGCATAGAGGTGAGTCTAAGCCTTGATTTATTTTGTATTTCTCAACCCATATTCTCTTACCATGATGTATTTTTTTTGTTTTGTGTTTCTTCTTCACAATATCTCGTAAGAGGTGTTGCTTATATTTGCTTTCGACAGACTCACAACATGTGCATATTTTTTTTCAATATGTGTTTTTTTGGTGCATTTCTTGGCTTACGCATCGATTGATATTGATATATTTGTCCTCTATTTTTTTTAATTTCTTATTTCATCCGAGTATAAAGAAAGATACATTATGTAAATTCTTGAAACTTCGAGAAATATCAAAACGAAAATATACATTCTTTGTTAAGCCCTCGCGGAAAGCATTGATCTAGATTGAAGGGTCCTTTATCTTCTCTAAAATTCGGAAATATTCTTTCGAGGCACACAGATCATCTTTAGATAACTCGACTATCATAAGAGTCCTCATTCAAGGATGGAGAAATATGTTCTTATAAGATATGATTATCCTTGATTTCCCTCCATAACCTTAAACCATTAGCTAGCTATAGTCCTTCCTTCCACAAGGTGTCCTGTCTTTCACCATTTAATTCTTTCGTAGACATGTTCAAAGCACTCGGAAATAAAAAAGGATAGAACATTTGATTTCATCTTCTCACATCGCCATTCATCCAATTAATTACTAACAACTAATGAAATATAGTAACACTTGGTAAACAAATTCTTCTCCTACAGAAAATAGCATAGTCCGAATTTAAAGGCTAATCAAAACCCGTAATATGAATCTCATTTGAGCCTATAAAAAAACACAAGCTTAGAAAAAATACACCGAACATGTAGATCATTGTCGAGAACCCCCGTTAATGCTATTCCGTTACTACCGAATAAAAAGATGCTAGAAAATTTTATATGCAGAATTTTTTTGTAGCGTAAATAAAACTAAAACTTGCTAATATTGATACAGTATATGTACCATAACCTTTTCTCTTATATATCTTAATGGGTGTCTAGGTTTACAAAATATATCTACTGCTTAGATCTTGGGATCTCCATGCAAGAGATTGTGTTGCAAGCAGGATCCGCACTCTATTTACCATATACAAAAATGAATTTAGAAAGACTCGTTAAAAAATATAACAAAGTCGCTCGATATAACTTTAGTTCCTTATCTCTAAAATGAGGAGTAAGGATAAACTCATGCTATTCTATCTATAGTTGATTCTTGCATGCACCCTCATCATCTGAATACTATAATTAGTAATGTGCCATCAATGCCTTTTTTATGCTACATCCTCATCTATTTATCATTATGATGTATGAAATTTACCGTTGTATGGCTTTGTGTAATGTTGTTGTAATAGAAGGTGCCCACATTTGTCATTTTTACTTCAACCCAAAGAGAATATGATCAGAGGAACACTATCTAATAGTCCCTCTTATCAAGGAAATGTTCTCCACCAATCCAGGGACCTATTGGTCTATTAGAATGTAATGTTCTTGAGAAATTAATTACCTAAGGGATGAAGTAGCCTATTGATTCCCGTATGCTATAGTCCTTGATAAAGGAGAAAATCCCAAAGTATTAAATGAGTGTGAGATTTTTGGGGTTGTTGGGAAAAGAAACCCAAAGTTGGGGTTTGTGTGAATTTTACTCAATCAATTAAGGAGAGGACCCACTTTAGAATATCTATAAATACATGAGGGTTGAATTTTTTGGAGCAACATTAGATTGGAGCATCTATATGTTTTTCTTGAGCTTGAGGCTTCAAGGGATTTAAGACCCCTTTCTTCCAAACCAGCTTTTGTGGTGCAAGATTCCACCCTAATTGGTTAAACTCTTTTGCATTTTCTATTTTGTTCTTTGTCTCGCTATAGGAACATAATTCATAAAAGGAGAAGAGAATTAATTTAAGGGAGATTTGTGATTAGGGAAACATTCGGTCGAGTTCCTCTAAAAGGGAAAAATTTGGGACAGAACGCACTTAATTGATCTCATTTGTGGCAAGACGCTAATGACCTGAGGTTGAGTTGTTAAAGACTGAAGATAAGTTAGGGTTGGACTTGTTGAATCTAGGAGTTTTATGTGGCTAAGTCTAACTCTAACTCTAAGATGAGAAAAAATACCCAAGAAACATCCTGAAGCAAGTAAACGATCAAAGCAAAGATGCATAAGACCATAAAAATAATTTTGAGACAAATCAACCCTTCTCGGGAGTAACATGTCTTCTCAAGAGAAGTGATTTGGAAAAAAATTGTGACGAACTTTTGTGATTTTGTGACATTCGTCAGAGCCGAGAGAGACCCCGTTGTAAAAATACGTTGGAAGATTCAAGCATGAATTAAAAATGATTCACTCCCGATGACTATATGACTGTTCGTAGAGATTTTGAACTCCACGTTTAGAGGATAATTGAAATCGTTCCGAGAATAACCCGCTAGAAAATTTTACACCCCCTTAAATAAGGAGTATGAAGACGTTGGGAAAGTGCAAGTCCAAGGCTTAATCCCCATCGAAGTCGACTTACCAATTGCATAACAAAAATAATAGGCAAAATTAATTCTAATCTTCATTTTTGTTGTTGAGTGTTGAATTCGAGAATAGCAATGGACTGATTTCTCTATGTTGGTACGTTGTCAATTTCTCATAGATTATCCCAGTTGTTGGAGTGGAATTGATTTTTTGACTGTAATGAATTATTAAAGTATGTTGTAATTACAATATCAATTATAGTATGTATTGGATTTTGTGTTACTTTGATTGTATTGTTGAACTATTGGAGCATGTTGTAATTACAAGCTCTGGGCCCCTGGATTGAAATCGTTGAATTACATGGTGGAAATCATTATTGTATTTTTTATTCATTTGGGTATGATCAATATCCGGAAAAATTTATTGGAACTCTAGCTACCCGAAGAAGCAAATCTAGGGTAAAAAATTTCACTACTATATCAAAATGGTATCGTAGCATAGATCTTGCCAACTCGGATGGTGTTTGAAGATGGAATAATTGGGAACAATTTTGGGTGGGGAGTATGGAGAGTCTTGGAGAAATATACAAGAGCATCAAGTAGAAACAATAAAGGGATTTGCAATATTAGAACATAAGCTTTTTTCGAGGAATTAAGAAAGTTGGAGGTAAATAATACAAGAGATCAATTCTCCAAACCTAATGATAAGAGCACGCCCTTAGAAGTACTCAACCATTTGGGATGATCTCGATCTTCAACACTAAATTTTGGCCAAAGAACTCTAGGCACGTTGACAACAAATTGTTCCCTAATAACACATCAACAATGATGTCGTGGAGCAAGGCAACAAGCCTCTTACAATCAACTCCTTCACTCGTTCAACAGTGCTTCCATCACTAAATGATGTTGTTGTGCATGTAAATCCCTCTACTCGGACAAAGGCGATCCCTCTAGCCTTGGGGTGGGTCTAGAAACAAGGGAACATGTTAATCCTTCAAATTCCTAGATTATGAATGAAACCGAGTTGCGATAGATTACCTACCTTTGTTCCAACGCTCTTGTCATAGCCGTGGCAAGATATTTCTGATCTTTGTCCTCACACGTCGCGGTTCTTAAGCAAGCAATATCCGTGTGCCTACACAAGGATCATAGAATGGTAACAACATACGAAAACACACTGTGCTTTCATAACTATTTGATTGGTCAAGGAGAATCAAACGTATTGCAAAATATTAAACGATCAAAACGCAAAACGGGAACCAGAATAAGCAATCATGTATTAATAAGTATAGAGAAGAAGTTTACAACCAAAATAGCCTTAACGTTGTAGACTCCTTCGACGGGTCCAGTCAAACGCGTCTCAAGCATTTGTTGGGGATTAGACTTGGTGAAGAAATGGGTCTAGACTCTCTCTCGACAATGGATTCCTCTCTGCTTTACTCTTACACTAGCTATAGTAAGGACTGTTCAACTAGCTGCAACTATGCAAGAAGGATGTATTTATAGGAGAGGAGAAGGTGGTTTTGGATTCCTCATAAGGTGAGAGGGAGGCCTTATCCTTTGGGGAGTTTCTCAAATGTATGAAACAAGAAGCCAAAGGAAGGAATTCGACGTTATTCAGTCGAACAAACCATGATGACTCCGCTCATGAAGTGGTTGGGAATGGAAACCTCGCTTCTATTTTTAAAAACTTTTCAAAAATAGCTCGGCGTGGGCAGTCCACTGAGACAGAGTGCCAATGGGCACGAGTACCAATGTTAATTTCTCTATGGGCGCGAGGCCATAACTGCCTACCAGTTCTGACCCAAAATCATATGTTTTTGAGAGCCTTCTCCATGAATAGTCAACAGAGGAAATGTTATTCTCATGGAAAGCGATGTAATGACACTTTTTTCAAGGTACGAAAATACACAAAAGTCACTAAAATGGTCCTCCAATGTTCAGGATGGGGATTGGAGGGACGGTGAAAAAATGTTGTGGAACATATGCCCCCTAAAGCATGAGGTCCGAGAGAGAGGGAGGATTGAAATGCTTTATGAGAACGTGTTTAAACCAAACACCGTCGTTGTAAGACCTACAAGTACAATTACAACTGATATCTCTGATACATGAACATGTGGCGTGGGCGCAACCATCCATAAAAGAGTACATATAAAAATGAGATCCGAGGTATTGAAGCAGCCATCCAACAAGAAGGATCAAGAAATATACTCAGGTATGGTCGCAAGCTCCTTAAAAAATGAAACAAGCTCTTATGAGGATAGTTCGTTTACTACTTCAACCTCGTTAAAAAATGAATTAGGTCTTGTGAGGATATTTATTTTACTGTGTCATCCTCGTTAAAAAATGAAACAGGTTCCCTTTTCAATTCGAGATTTTGATTAGATATCGTAAAATCCCAGTCGAGTATTTCTCTTGATCTCGTAATTAAACCTTCATTCCATGCACCTATCAGAAACTAGTAATCTACTCCAGTGAATGCGCTGAAGCTTGGGGGGCATGTACCTCGAATTGAGTCACCATGCTAGGGGCATTAAAACTTATTTCAAGCATAGTTTGTTTCCATTTCAAGCTTGTGTAAAAATGAAACCGGTTTCAAGCATAGTTTGTTTTATTTTTTTCAACGCATTCATTGGAGTAGACTACTAATTACTGACAGGTGGATGGAATGAACGTTTAATTACGAGATCAAGAGAAAGACTCGATTGGGATTTTACAATATCTAATCAAAATCTTGAATTGAAAAGGGAACCTGTTTCATTTTTTAACGAGGTTGACACAGTAAAATAATTATCCTCACAAGACCTAATTCATTTTTTAACGAGGTTGACATAGTAAAAGAACTATCCTCATAAGAGCTTGTTTCATTTTTTAAGGAGCTTGACACAAGAAAACGAACTATGTTCCAACGAGCTTGTTTCATTTTTTAAGGAGCTTGACAAAAGAAAACGAACTATGCTCCAATGAGATTGTTTCATTTTTTAAGGAGCTTGACACAAGAAAACAAACTATGCTCCAATGAGCTTGTTTCATTTTTTAAGGAGCTTGACACAAGAAAACGAACCGTGCTCCGACGACCTTGTTTCATTTTTTAAGGAGCTTGACACAAGAAAACGAACTCTGCTTCGAAAACCTGATCAAGACATACAAAGAGTCATGGCTTCCAAGAGGTTCTCATCTTATGGAAGAACAACATCTCGGAAATTAGGACTCAATGCCCTCAGTACATTGTTTACTACCTCACTAACTAAATTATTAGTGGATGTGGACATGGAACAGGTGGCCACATAATTGACTTGCGGCAGGGAAGATATCACCGGGAGGTAAGGACCAGGAAAGTACGATGGTAAACTAGAAATCTTATCAGGACCAATGAATGAAATTTGATCAATGGTCACGATCTGACCTTCATGTGGAAAACAAATCACATGAAAGAGGGAAGAGATAAGCGCGCCCATGGCATAAGCATAGTTGCGCCCCAGGAGAAAATTAAAATCCAAGGGGCCTTGGACTACCATCACGTCTATATAGATGGTTTTCCCTCTCAAAGTAATAGGAAACTTTGGAAGGATCCCTAATGTTTGACTTGTTCCTCTGTCAAAAGCCAACAGATTCTGAGTAACTAGCACAAGCTGCGGAGAACCCAAAGCTTGCCATGTAGTTGAGGACAAAATACTAACCGAGACGCCTTCATCTATAATCATGCCCGACACAACCATATTGTAGGCTTGTACATTGATTTCAAAGGGCACGTAAGAAGGAAGACGGTATCCCGTAAATCGACTCCAATCAAAGGAAGTGACCAAACTACATGGAGGGGATGCCATAGGAATAAGAGGATTATCCCCCTACATTACAGGAGTGGAAAGAGAACCCTCTTGAACTCCGAGAATGAGAGAATGAGGATCAATTTCTGGAACTGTGGCGACAGGAGTCGGAGGATCACCTTCCTGGATCATGGAAATAAGAGGATCACCCTCCGATCATGGGAAATAAGAGGAAACAAGAAGAACCTAACTGGGATGAGACCCACTCTCAACGGAAAAGACCTGATGAATTGTAGATGGAATCAGGTCAACCTCTTTCTCTACCAATAATTGGTCGGGAATGAACTCGAGAGACTGACTTTCAGAGAGAGAGGAATTGACCAGAGATGAATCTCGATCAATGACTTGATCAACTATCGGAGGACTCGAAGAAAAATTTCGGTAACCGACGGGAAGACAAGACTGATAAGTCTAAAGGGTATCCAATACCTTAGAAGCTTCATCCATATAAGGACAGAGGTGAATGGGATGGTTCCCTTCACAAAACCTATAGGGAAATTTGATCTTACCCTATTTCTTACGAGTCTCATTATCTTTAGCTACAGGCTCATCGTCAGCATGATGCCCAGAGGTTGATGGTGAAGGACGAATCAGGCCAACGGACCACACTTCTAGCACCTTGGGAATACCAAGGAAATCACGAAGAAGGTGGTCACGCTTACATAGCTTACAAGGGAATTTGACTTGGTGAGATGGAGTGGAAGGTTTCTCTACAGTAGCCGCATGGGTAGCAATAGTTTCTGATTTCCCCCCTAACTTATTTTCCTTCTTCTTCTTCGAATTCTTGTTCTTATTCTTAGCCACCTGGGTACTAGAATCCAAACTTTCACCAAGCGAAGAGGAAGAACAAAGTGAATAAATGAGCGAAGAAGGCAAGGGGTCAACCTTAAGATCAACATGGGGTTGACATGGTTCACACGGAGGATAACTCGGTTGAGAGACAGTTCAGACGTTCGAAACCACAGGGGTCGAAAATAACCAAACTAATAGACCAATGGTTAATCTCGGGAGGGACAACGTTGCCATATACGGGGCACCAACATTCCCGAATGAAGGAAAAGGACCGGGATTCCCATCTGAGGGGATTCCTTAGTTGATGGACTCTGGAAACATTTCCATAGGAATCAACGCTAAATAATCACTAAGGAATGTAAATTTAACCAGGAATATTTCGTTGGTAGTCAATTTTAAGCCACTGAAACAAAACTCTGCCTTTTCGTATTTTAAGAATTGAGAAAAGGAAAAAAGGTGACTCTAGTCACTTTCAGTTTGAACGAGCTTGAAAGGACAAGTGCTCGATGATATTTTCAATTTTAAAGAGTCACGAAAAGATCAAAATGACTACTCAGGAACTCTAGGAAAAAGGGTGAACAAGGTAATCATGAACTACAATATACACCTTGGTGATCAAATGAAAGAGAAATGACCAAGGACTTAACGTATGTGTAGGCAGGGTGACAAACTTGGCTTTCTATGGATAAAGGATTGCAACCTATGAGGGTCTCCTTTTATATACTTGATGGTACGGGGAGCACAAGTCCGTGCTAGTGCTATCTAAAGCCAAACGACGAACGACAGCTACTAGGTTTAACGACGCCAGAACACGTCACTAGCCTAGACCTCTAAATATATATGTGTTAGTTTTCAATGCTTCCTTAGGTTGATTGAATTCATTTTAAAGTTGATCTTGAATTAATTTTGCGATTTCAAGGCCTTACCAAATGTGATCTTGAATTCTTAATGCACAACTACATGCAAAATAAAATCATTCCCATTCAATGAATGCTAGCTAAGAGAAGGATAGTAGTCTACAACAAAGGAGCAACCAATTGAATCACAAGAAGAATTTCACTAATGCATCTAAGATAACCAAAGCAGAAAATGAAAAAATCTTTCCTTGTTCACTAAAATCTACTAATGCAAAAGAACATTTTTCATTCTCAAACTAAGCAAAAGAATGCAAATTTTGTCTTTTTAGATGAATGAGAAGCAAAATGTATCGTTACACTAAAATGAAAAATGGACACTAGTTTTTAGTAATTTGAATGAAATGATCTAAAACAAAGATATCAATCCAATCCAACCATCAAACACACTAAAAAACAGAGATGCACTCCTTTAGGCAAGAAGAGGGCTTTCAAACCGATTCAATGAGCAATGTAATCTATGCTCAAGGTGACAGATGGAGAGCTAAATGAAATCTAAGACAATCATTCAACAAACCAAATACACGTAGAACCAAAAGAAAAGCTAAAACAATCAATCGAAAAAGCGAAATGATAGAGACCAAACTGACTCAAACTCAACTCAGAAGGATCAGTGAAGAGAGAGGTGAACAAGCGACAGGAGACTCCTAGAAACCCTAGGATGACAAAATCCACTGATTAGATGAAGGAAAAACAGGTGAGAAGAATGAGACAATAGGGTCAAAAAAATCCCAGTGGATCAATTAAAAGATAAAAATCCAACCCAGAGGTGAGAGGAACTGACAAAACTCAGGAAAAAGGCCAAATTTTAACCTACAAGATTCAATGCGTCCGTTTAGCTGTAATTCATGCTAAACAAATGTTGGCGCACATGTGAAAAATGCAACAAGCGCCAATCGGTGCGACTGTTCAAGAAAAAGCAGCCCTGAGCTAGAAAACCATGGAAAAAATTTAAAAAACCACTAAGAAGAGGTCAAATCTAACACTTTGGGACTGAAAAGAATTGCTGAAAACAGTCAGACAGGTCAAACAAAGCAGAAAAACGATGAAGCGATCAATGTCGACTCAACAAGCAAAACACTAGCCGAACAACTAGAGACGACAAACACATTGATCCCCAATATGGTCACCAACTTGTTGTGTAGGTTAATCCCCTCTACGGATAGTGGCAATCCCTCTAGCAGTTGGGATATATGACCTACCTTTGTTCCAACACTCTTGTCATAGTTGTGGTAGTAGTCTCTTGATCTTCGTCTTCACACGTCGTGGTTCTTTAGCAGTAATATCTGTGTTCCTGCACAAGGATCAGAGAACGGTGACAAGATACGAAAACACACTTGCATTCATAAATATTTGATTGGTCAAGGAGAGTCAAATGTATTGCAAAATATTAAACACATCAAACGCAAAACGGGAACCAAATAACGAATCATGTATTAATAAGTAGAGAGAAGAAGTTTACAACTAAAAGAGCCTTAAAATTGCAACCTCCTTCGACAGGTCCAGTCAAACGCGTCTCAAGCATTCGTCGGGGATTAGACTTGGCAAAGAAATGGGTTTAGACTCTCTCTTGACAATGGATTCCTCTCTGCTTCACTCTCACACCAGCTATAGTAAGGACTGTTCATCTAGCTGCAACTATGTGAGAAGGATGTATTTATAGGAGAGGAGGAGGTGGTTTTGGATCCTTCATAAGGTGGAAGGGAGGCCTTATCCTTTGGGGATTTGCTCAAATGTAGGAAATGAAAATCCAAAGGAAGGAATTCGACATTATTTAGTTGAAAAAACCATGATGACTCCACTCACGAAGTGTTTGGGAATGGAAATTTTGCTTCTATTTAAAAAAAAATTCCAAAAACAGCTCAGTGCGGGCAGCCCACTGAGAAAGAGTTCCAATGGGCGCGAGTCCCAGTGTTAATTTCTCTATGGGCGCGAGGCCATAACTACCTACCAGCGCCGACCCAAAATCATATGTTTTTGAGAGACTCCTCCAGGAATAGTCAACAGAGGAAATGTTCTTCTCATCGCAAGGGATGCAATGACACATTTTTCAAGGTATGAAAATACACCGAAGTCACTGAAATTGTCCTCCAATGTTTGAGATGGGGATTGTAGGGACGGTGAAAATTTTTTGTCTAACACATGCCCAAACGCATGGTGCATTTTCTTTTGGAAATTTTGGTCAGGCATAACCAACTATTTCTAGTGGATTTGGTAACACATCAACTCCAGTTTTTGGGCCAACTCACTCAAAAAAAAATAATAGCTGCCACATCCGTGACCTCCAAGTCTGATGAAACACTGGTGTTGAAGAATAGGGGCACACAACAAAATGCAGGTAAATGGAACAAAATCTGGACTAGTTTCGAGAAGGGAAAATCAAGTGATACAAATGATAAGTCAAATCATGAAAATCAAAGTACAAGATAAATTGTAGCAGAGACACAAGAATGGGCATGGTTAGATCCCCCCTAAAATGAAGGAATCTCCCAGTAAGGATGATCAATCGCATTGAGGGAGCCAAGATGACCATAATAAGGAAACTAATGATAATTATAATAGGGTGGATTTTGGAATGGAAGACTAACACTAAGGAGAAATGGACTCTTGCTACAAGGGAAATGGTGATGTTAACTATTCATGAAGAAGATATTAAGCAACACACTGATACAAGGGATATAAGTGAGACCATTTAATAAAAAACACAATGGATGAACTCGAAAACAAACTAACTGCTGAGAAGAATAAGAAATCCACAAGACTTATGCGAGAGAGTGGTGATAAGGTGAAAGAGTTTGTGCAACAAAACTTAAACCTTTTCAAGTTTGATCTATTGTACAATCCATTGTAGAAACTTGAAAATATCAATGACAAGGAGGTGGACTTGATGTTAAATGATGGAAGTAAACACATAAATGTGGTGAAGTGGAATAAGCAAAGTAATGTAACTTAGAGGGTGGAAATCAGTTAAAGGCGAAGCAAACATTGTTCATTAATGAGTTTGGTTTTAGCAAAAACTCCAGGGCAGTAGAGCCAAGTACATGAGTTGTTTGTTATTGTATACTATGATAGCCTTCAGAATATGGTGCCTCGGTGACATTTTGTACTAGCAAGGAACTCTGCTTAGGCTAATCTTTGTGAAGACTCTCTAATACACTTTGAGGAAGCTTTGACATACAAAATATGAGTGGTCACATCCATTTTACTTAGGTGAGCCATCTGAAAGGTTGGGTCACACACATGAGAAAAGGTTGTCATATTATAACAAAGTTGCAAGCTTGAATCCCTCTACTGTGGAACCAATTTATGGAATTTATGCATCATGGGTGAAGTTGTTGTACACTATGTATAGACACAATACACGTGCCATTAAGGTGTTGGCAAGTTACTATTTTTAACATTCAACAAAAGAAAAAGTCTATTTTCTTTTAGAAGCAACATGCAAGGATACTCCTCAAATGTTTGTTGAAAATAAAAATAAAAAAGTGTATTTTTAAATGAAGCAGCAAAAAAAAAATCGGTCAAGAAACATATTTCTTTTTAGAAGCATGATAACTGTTTTTTTATGACTACATTGTAGCTATATAAAAATTTTGATTTTGGTCCTCTCGAAAAGAGTAATTCAATTTCACAATTATCTTCCTCAGAGGAGTTGTCCAAAGTGGAATTTTGCCCTAGTTGCCAATTTTAACACTCCCTCTCAATTAGGGAGAATTCCACCTGCCAATCCATTCATCATCATTAATCATCATACCATCTTGTCGCCATGAACCATCTTTGAATCTCATCTCATTTTTTCTTTGCTGAACACTGATATGAATAATGACAAAGAATTGATTGAGAGTGAGTCACAAGACCTTACCACTCTCCACTGACAAACGTCAGTCCAAAGGTAAAACCTCAATCATACATGATCCTAGATCAAGTTGTTGAACACCATGCATCCTATGCATAGGGAGTACGATTGTACATAATGCGTCCATCGACAGTGCTATGGTCCCTATCCACTTTTCCCAACTCATAGGCTAGATGAGAGGTACTTCCCATGTGTCCCAAACTACATGGGTAGGATGATACTGAATCAATAACAAGGAAATAATATATTACATCCTGCTCACAACCATACATAGGGAAAGGAAGAAGCACATCCTACAGTCACACACCACAACCATCTTAGGGAAAGGATGAACCACGTCTTACACGCGTGAAAATCATCCAGAGTAGGGAAAGCATGAACCACGTCCTACACACATGCAAATCTCTAAGAGTAGGGAAAGGATGAACCACATCCTTCAAACACAAGTCACAACCATCAGTCGTAGGAAGGATCCTACATGTGGGGAAAGGATGAACCACGTGCCACCGACATGTCAACCAGCAATCGTAGGGAATGAGCATGCTACATGTGGGGAAAGGATGAACCATGTCCCACCGACATGTCAACAAATGCATATACGCATCTCTCACCGGGGTATCCACAGGAGAAGGTGAACCACTCATCCTGCTCATATGCCATAGGAGAAGGTGAACCACTCATCTTATGAGTATCTCATGAATCTTAGGGGAAGGTGAACCACTCACCCTACACATGTGTCCATTAGGGGAATTTTGAGGTCTAAAATGGGGCTCTTAAGGAAAATGCACAATCAAAATTCACTTTATGAGAACCAATCACAGTTTAGGGGATGACATCATCCCTAATGGTTGAGGTGGCATTTCTTGAGTTAAAGGTACTTACTTGTCATATTCTCAATGATGGATAAAAACTCATGGTTAACCATGGTAGTGCTCTAAGTTCTTTTAAATTCAAAGTAAAGTACTCATAATAAATGTCATTTCACACTTGTTGAATAAAAATATATTATTGTCATTTCATATTTCTTGAAAGAAACAATGCATATCACTATACATTTATTATATTATATTATATTATTTTTATATAGTATATTAATTACTTTTTATTATACAATTTAAATAATATCAATTTCAATTAATAGCATATACTATAATTAAGAATTTATAAATTTATATTTATATTTTATTTTAAGTTATTTAAGTACAAAGGACAAATGCATTAGTTGTTCAATGATAATGACTTTTTCTTGAAAATCTCATTCTTATTTATAGTCACATCAATACAATTTTTTTATTAATTTTCTTTTAGTACAAATTTTGAATTGAATTTAACTATGGTTACATGGATTATGGTGCAAAAAGTGAATTGCAAATTCATAAATATTATTTTATTGGCTTAACTATTATTTTATTATTTCCTTAGGAGGCCCATTTTAGACCTCAAAATTTCCCTAATGATTAATCTTAGGGGAAGGTGAACCACTCACCCTACACACATGTGTCATCAATCGTAGGGGAAGGTGAACCACTCACCCTACACACATGTGTCATCAATCGTAGGGGAAGGTGAACCACTCACCCTACACACATGTCAATCATCACGGGGTATCACAGGGGAAGGTGAACCACTCAACCTATACACAACGCACCAATAGGGGAAGGTGAACCAATCACCCTGTACACAACGCACCAATAGGGGAAGATGAACCACTCACCCTATGGTCACTCATAGCTTCAAGAAGTACCCCAAGCCCCCAGGAGCTCTTAGAGCTTAGTGTTCAACCAGAGCCCTCATAGTAGAGTCTTGTCATGAATTTCAGGCTTTTTCAGAGAAAGAGGCTTTGCAAGGATAGAAAATACATGTGCATCCATCCTAGAATGATGGAACTTGAATGCTTCTGGTTGTACCATAAATAAAGTGGTGCCTGACGTCAATATGAGAAGCACTCCTAGTCTTCAATATACAACAATGTTGATAAGCATAAATAGTTGTTGAAGATTTTCCCTAAATGGCTTCATGATAAGCCATGCTTGCTGCTTTGTAAATTATGCTTTAACGGTGCTTTCAAACTTCAATCTTTGAATTATTCAAGGAATAAAGGAGGACCTCAAGAGATATAACATTTAGATGTGCTCTTACCATTCAACATAACATCAAATCAACAACTCTATGCAATGTACTTTAGAATGTAATTAATCTTAATAAGCAATTGTCCAATGTATGAGTCTTATCCATAATTTATCTATTTCTGGATAAGCAACTTTTCCATCCTTTAAACTTAGGGCATACATCATTAATAAAAATCATATCTCCCTTTGAATTTTGAAAAAATAATCTTGCCCAAAACATAACCATCGAGCTATATGCAACCTACAATTAATCCTTTGATCCATGTGTGAAAATCGTCCAATTATAATCATACAACTTATATGAAATCTCTAAGGAAACTGATATATGAGTTATGAGGGTCATCATATACAAATGACATGACTTGTCTCGATATTGAATACGAAAATCATCAGGGATGTTATAGATCCCTCTGAAGGATTGCTATGACAACTACCAATACATCAAATTTACCAATTCATGAAGAGGAGGAGCTTTTCTCATTCAGACAATTATTCATAGGATCATGTCTCAATGTAATAAAAGCGAGATGTTTTTCTTACTGTGCTTGACAAGAAATTTTGTCATGCACTCTCTTCAAGGATGAAAGCTTAAATTTCATAAACTGGAAAATCTAGTTGCTTCTTCATAGATAAGCTATCATATGTCTTGTTCACAACATCATTTGTGAACAAGATTATAACATATCACAATTGCAACCGGACAATAACGATATCATACATAATGTTGGACTGAAAAGAAACCATAGATGATGTTGGGTTGTATGTGCTGAGACACCATACATAGGACTGATGCCACATACAACTGTCAAGGTAGCTATTACCCATGAGCTGATGTTCCATTTGATGCCATACTAGACTACATACTGTTGCTAGTGGCTTTCTGTGGTCCATAGTTTAACTATCTGCAACATCTGCTTTTGCTGCTTCTCTTGTAGTCTCTCTTCATTTACCATACTATTGCTCCATTTCTGCCCAATCATATTTATTGTGTACATCTCACAATATTTTGTCTCTATGAGAGAGAGAGTTATTCTCTCTGTGTTTCTTTTGAAAGGAAAACCCTGGTAGCTTGAGAACTGTTACAATCCTATCCTTCACAGGTGGATGAATAAACCCTTACTGAAGATTTCTTGTTGCTAACGGTGTGCCTGTAGATGGTATCTTTGACCCTGTTCCTACTATATATTGAGAGGATTTCTTTGATATATCCATGCTGGAGATGCTCTTTCTCTTCCCTATCATATTGATATATTTACTAAGACATAATTAGGATAAGATGCATTACCTATATCATGGGAAATAACATATGGAACCAACCTTCGTTAATAGCCCATCATTAAGAATATCCTATCTTAGACAAAAAATCGACTTGGAAACCAGCATGAGCTTACTAAATGTAGAAATTTGAATAACTGATATATTATTCCCTGAGATTCTCCCGATCACACACTATTTATCTTCATGCATAATACAAAATCTCTTCTACCATTGATCATTAATTGCGGAAATAAAATCAATTGCATGCACACATTAAAACCATAAAAATTCACACATATGAACACAGTAATTTATGGGAAAGCTTAAAGCTGAAAACCCCCAACTATCTGTATATTATATGTCATAAAGATCATGTAACAATCATTATACAAAGCTCCACACAAGCTCTTAGTACAATCTCCAATTGCTACACACTAATCAGGCCCGATCTTGCAAATCCCATGCACTGATCTTTGCCAGCCTTTAGCCTGCCTCTACTGCGCAATCACTGCTGAAGAATAGCTCTGGATGAGTTCGAATTGCCCCAGCCTTGCTCACACAATATTCATTGGAATATCCAACCACTGTGTGTTGCAAATCATGCAACACTATAGTCACAACTGATAGTCACACTACTCTTTCACCTACCTCTTCACTAGTCTCCACTGAAACTGTCCATGCACTATAGTTAACTGATGTATTCTTTAGTTGATTAATGAGTTAATAATTAGTGAATTAATTAATAATTAATTCACACCACTCTCACTAGTGTATCAATCAGTTAGACTAGATATAACTAGCTCAACTATGTTTAACTCAGTTAAACTGAACACAACTCCATCAACTAGCTCAATAACTCCACCAAACTCTGTCACATGAGTTCTAACTGAAGTATCCATGCAATAGCTCCACTTAACCCTTAGGAATAGGGTAATTCCTTCTATCAGCTCTTGTGCCACATATGTGCACTAAACTAAAGTGCTCCAAGAGAATAAGATAATGTTTATAGTCCAAATATTATTAAGAGCTAATAATATTCGACATATCTATTTTTAGACTGGCAATCTAAAAATAGATTCTGCCCAATATGTATAAAAATAAAAATCCATCTTTTTTTCCAACTTGACCAACCATCCACAAATAGCATCCTACAACTCATAGAATATGATCGACATGTCTAAAAATAGACATTGTCTAAAAATAGACTTTGCGACAAAAATCACCTGTGTGGGCCCCACCTAGTTTAGGTGATCACTTTCCAACTAGGATCGGGAATGATGTTTCAAGATGCCTCCTTCACTGTTTCTTGTTTCAATCTTCAACACTCCCTCTCAACAAGAAAGGACTGTCTTTGCATGCGACATGCAACTCCATCCATTCGCCCTACAACCTTTACAAGCGCCATGCAACTCCATGCATCTGCTCTGAAACTCCTCTGAAACTAAATAGGCTCCAAAAAACTCAATTAGTATAATGCATCTATCAAAGTCTTCGACCTCTACTGGTACCAACTGCACATGTCTTCAGGAACCACTGCATTGTTGAAATATGCACCCATGCACTCTGCACTTGCTGTCAACTCTGAACCGCGCTCCAATATCTGACACTGTCACTTTGATCTGCCTGCATCAATCCAACTGATCATGCTACTGATGTGCTGTGGGCACCTCGTAGCCAGGTTCAATTCATGAGATCAACACCATCTCAATGAATCCTGCCCAGAAATCTCCTCTTAGGATTACTCATGCATGTCGCCCCACCTCTCACCTGGTGGTATAGCTGCATGCACTCCCTCTGCCCATCTGGCACGAAATTTCTCTGCATGAGTGGTTGCTCCCACTCCATGATCCTCATCTTGTGGCTGCTCCACATCCTGAGGTTCACTCTTACCTGCATGCAAAACTTGTTCCCTCTCAAGCATCAATTGCATGTCTTTCTTTCACTTCCCAACAGTAGGAAGCTCCGTAGACATCCCATCTACTTCAAGTCTGTAGAGATTCTTTGCTTGAATCCCAACCTTCTTGACTTGTCCTATTGCTTTGTGCCGAAGGAAAAATTTTCCTTCACTAAAGACAACATCATATACCCTTTATCCTCTAACATTGCGACTGAGATTAAATTCTTCTTTAAACCTGGAACATGCACTACATCTTGTAAAAGAATGAGTTTACCTGACTCCCTCTGAAAGGTTATGGTACCAATGTTGGTCGCATTGTATCGTCCATTGTCGCCCAACTCAACATGAAACTAGAGATCTTTCTCCACCAAGTCACTGAAAATATTCACATCTCCCGTCATGTGAAAGGAAGCGCCACTATCAAAATACCACCCTGATCCCAATTCACTAGACACCATGCATGCGATTAATGAGAAGTCCAGCTCAAATTGCGAGGCAAGAGCCTCACCAGCTGCAGCTCCAGCAGCCTGCTTGTTCTTCTTCTTCTGTGGACAATGCGTGGCGAAATGCCCATGCTCGTGACAGTGAAAACACTTCACTTTGGACATGTCACACTCTTTGCCATCCGCACCGGATTGAGAAGCATTCTTCTTTCTCTTCCCCTTCCTTTCTTTCGCAGCCAAAGTGAAATCCTCTTCATCATCATTCTTTGATGAAGAGCCATCCCAGGTATCTCGCCTTATCTCCTCCTGCACAAGATTCGACAAAAGTCGCTCCCATCCTGGTAGCTTCTCCCGACCATTGACAGAGTCCTGATGGGAATGCCAACTCTTCGAAAGCCCAAGAAGAGATAAGCTCACGAATTCCTCGTCATCCACACTAACTCCTACACTCCCAAGTTGATCCCTGCAGTGGAAAAACTTTTTCAAGTATACCGGAATAGTGTCATTCTTCTCCATTTTTATTTTCCTGAGTTTATCCTTGAGCGCCAACTTCCTCTGGTCGCTCTTGCTTTGGAAAAAATCTGTCAAATCTTTCCACGTCAAGAATGGAGAAGCTTTACCATGAAGGCTGGACACTATGTGATCCTTCACACCTTCCAACAAAATCCTTCGACACCTTGCTACCTTCTTTTGCCATGCGTCAAGTGCGACAGCATCGCTAGAACCCGGTTTAGGAATATCAGCATCTATGAACTCCTTCAACCCATTGTCATCCAACACCGCCTCCATCCTGTCCTTCCATGCAATATAATTCGAGCTGCCCTCAAGGGCATACTCCAATCGAAATCCATTAAAAAACATCTCAACTTCGACACCAAGAAATCACTGTAGCAATTTCGAATTCCACCAGCACAAAACTCAACCGCTTCAATGCATTGCAATTGCTCCAATGATCAATATCCCTCTAATACCATGTAGAAATTTTAATAACCGATATATTATTCACCGATATTCTTCTGATCACACACTATTTATCTTCATACAAAATACAAAATCTCTTCTACCATTGATCATTAATTGCGGAAATAAAATCAATTGCATGCACACATTAAAACCATAAAAATTCACACATATGAACACAGTAATTTATGGGAAAGCTTAACGCTGAAAACCCCCAACTATCTATATATTATATGTCATAGAGATCATGCAACAATCATTATACAAAGCTCCTCACAAGCTCTCAGTACAATCTCCAATTGCTACACACTAATCAGGCCCGATCTTGCAAATCCCATGCACTGATCTTTGCCAGCCTTTAGCCTGCCTCTACTGCGCAATCACTGCTGAAGAATAGCTCTGGATGAGTTCGAATTTCCCCAGCCTTGCTCATGTAATCTTCATTGGCATCTCCAACCACTGTGTGTTGCAAATCATGCAACACTCACTAGAAAATTTGGCGGAATTTCCAACAGCCAATTCGTCGCTATTCCGACACATTGTCGTCGCAAGAGCGACAGTTCGAGGACGGGCAAACCGTGGTTTGCCGTGCCGTCACAATTCTGATGCACTTAAAAATTGTCACATTACCGACACCTTTTCTGTCACTTCGAAACAGGCGTCGCTCTTCCGACATTTCCCAAACCGTCGCGCTTCCGGCGTTTGTAAACTGTCACATTTCCGACGAAATGTGGTCCAACGTTTTGAACGTCACTCTTTCGACGTTTCTAAACTGTCGCAATTCCAACGAAATGTGGTCCGACATTTTGGACGTCGCTCTTCCGACATTTGTAAAATGTCGCAATTCCGACGAAATGTGGTTCGACGTTTTGAACGTCGCTCTTCCGACGTTTCTGAACTGTCGCAATTCCGACGAAATGTGGTCCGACGTTTTTAACGTCGCTCGTCTGAAATTTTTATACTGTCACTCTTCCGACATTTTTAAGTTGTCGCAATTCCGACGCTTACAAGTGTCGGTATACCGACGGCGGGTTCAATTTAAAAACAAAAAACAAAAAACAAAAAAAAAACAAAAAAACAAAAAACAAAAAAAAAAACAAAAAACAAAAAAACAAAAAAACAAAAAAAAAACGACAGTAAATCTCCAATATTTGTTTTGAATTGTGGGCATTCCAATGATCGTGAAATATTAATATATGTTAAACACCATGTAAAAGCACACACATGGTGTATGAGAAGAATAAACACACACACAAGAGACTCAACACACAATGAAGGATAAGCGTGAGGCTTTCTCATTTTCCATTATACAAAGATGTACATTTATAGTACAATGGTGTGACTCTTGGTTTCATATTCCAAGGTCACTTGGACTCCATTGTGACTTTTCGCATTCCACACCTACTCATGTAGGATTAGGTGTTCCAACATCCCCCCTTAATCCGAAGGGGTATGTGTGAGTCCAAGAAAAGAGTTGTAATACAAATTTGCAAAGTATACATGGCAGCACTTGGGCTGAATCAACTCTCTGAAATGTTGGAAAAAAGAGGTGGTTTTAGGATGACCACAAACACCGGAACGCAAAACTTGTTGCAGTTCCCGGAACTCTTCCAAAACTGGCAAGAAGCTGAAAGCTTCTGCTAGAGGAATTGTCCCTCATAAAAAAGGGAGACCTTCAACCTAAAAGAAGGGAGGTCTACTACTTGTGATGGTTTTAGGATTACCAACAACTCTGGAATGCTTGAAGCATTTCCTGGAACTCAACCAAAGCTGGCAAGAAGCTGAAGGCTTCTGCTAGAGGAAGTGTTCCTCATATATGAAAGGGAGACCTTCGACCTAAAAGAAGGGAGGTCTACTACCTATGGTGGTTTAAGGTTGTCCACCAACCAAAGATGATGGTTTAAGGTTTTCCACCAACCGAAGGCATGCTCATGGGCATCCGTGTCTCTGGCTACATCTCTGAATCCGAAATGACGAATTGTGGCTCAAGCTCGCTTGAACTGCTGGCTACAACTCTGAACATGGAATGAGAGATTGTGGCTCAGGCTCGCTTGATCTGTCGTCAAAGCTTGTACATGACCACCATTTTCCCCCCTGTCAGGGACAAGGTGAGATGATGGCGAAAACTCAACTGCAAGTTTTCTCAATATCCGTGAACAAGTTCTAACATGTGTTGTAAACATCTTCTTGGCTGCTGATGCCCATTGCCAAGAAGCGATCCATCCAAGATGAATCTTGGTTCTTGCAGGAGGCTTGTGTCTGAAGCATCTGTCTGAAGAATGGGTGTGCCGACCACAATGCTTGCATGGATGAAGATCAAAACAATGATCTTTCATATGGCCAACTCGATCACAGTGTTGGCATTTCTCAATCTGTTGTGGAAGTGGAACAGGATCTGGAACAACTGCAGGTGAACTGTCATACATGAATCCGGCACTCTGAAATATGATGGGCTTGGTGTAGTCTAGAATATGAAAGGACACATCCTTGTCATATCCAAGACCAGTTCGGTGCTTGTTGTGGACAAGCTCTTCCCAAGGTCTGATGATGGGCTTGAGAAGTGCAGGCTGAGCTGCTGCATCTGCATGTACATCTGCTCTTGTGCAAGGAACTGAATGGGAATTGACTTCAACTTTACTGACTTGGTGCTGATGGGAGTCTTTCTCAATCTTCTGAACAGAAACAGGTTCAGAATGGTGACTCTTTTGCTGAAGTTCGTCTTGCTGAAGCTGAGTTTCCAACTGCAAAAACTCAATCTTTTCTTGTGCATTTTGCAAACAACTTTGAGTGTTACAAAGATCATCCTTGCTCATTTTTATCATATCATCAACATTGGAATGAATGAGGTCATTCAACAACTCTAATGCCTCATTGATTTTTGCCATTTTTCAACAACTTAGGCTCAAAAAATGAAAGGGTGTCGGCTTCAACCGAAAATGCACCCGTTTACAATGTGATTCAAGAAATACAAATGACTCAAGAGAACTTCCAACTATGGAAATCTCAAAATACAAAATCTGCTCCTCAAATGATGGAGGACAATCAACAAATTTTCAACAACTCAAGTACTGATTGCAACTATGAAGAAGATGCAAATACAATGTCGCTCAATACAATATTTCGCGAAATATTTTGGTAAATGTGCAAATTGAAAACACTATGCAAATCGAATTTTTTTCTTCAAATAATCGTTTTGCAATGATGGCAAACTTGTTCTCTCTCAAAAAATCACCCTTATGCCACAAATCATAAAATGTCAAATCTTCTCTTTTCTCCTCTATGTAAGCAATTTATCATTTTCTCATTATGCCATTTCCTCTTCCTTTTTGCCGTTCATGTCTTCTTTTTCCTCTCTCTCTCTCTGTTGTTTTTTTTTTTTAATTAAAAATTAATTTAAAAAATGAATTAATTAAAAATGGAAATTAATTAATAATGGGGAAATTTAAAAATAGGGGGAGAAAATTTAATTTAAAAGGGAAGGAATAAAAAAGGGAATTAATTTGGAGATTAATTAAAAGGGATTAATAATTAAAAATGGTTTTTTTTTTTTTTTTTTTAACAAATGAAGTGAGGGAATTAAAATGAAACGATTTAAACACTGGAATTAAAAGGTAGGAGGGGATTTAATAAATAAAAAAGGGATTGATTGAAAAAATTAAAAGTTATGAGATGGAGAGGCTTAGTCATAAAGGGAGATGAGAGGGTGAGATTTTGAGCGATGTGAGCGTTTGGAGAGGTGATGGTTGAGATAGTTGCAGGGGGAGTGATGTGAACGTTTGGAGTGATAAGGGTTGAGGGCCATGAGGGGATGGGCCGAGAGGTGAGTGATGAGTGTATAGGTGAGTGCGTATGGAGGGTGGGTTACAGAGCGTGGGGAGGATGCAGAATGGGAGTGACAAGGGGATATGAGAATGTTGTAGTGGGTAATGTAGTGTGGTTTCAAAGTTATCATTTAGAGACATTTTTTAACTTTGTACACATATTTCAAGAGGTAAGGGTAGAACTGGAAAAAAATCCAATAGATCATGTTATGTCTAGGATTAATAAATCTGCAACTGGAACAATAAGTAGAGAAAAAATATGAAACTTGCTTGACAATTTTGAAGAATATATTTTAGGGGTTCTTAGTGAGAAATTGGATACCCTTATGATTCAAAATAAGAGAAAAGATGAAAATGATGCATTATCAAGATTTTTCCCTAAATGCAGAAAGAAACATGCTCTAAGTGAATGCCCTCTTGATAGTGTGGAAATATTTTCTATTTGTGTATAAAAACATAACACAAAGGTATGCCCTTCAATCCCTGGACTTAAGGGAGTCTTACAAAGTGAAGTTGAAACAAGCCAAGCTGAGTCACTTTCTTTTATGTGTAAAAGACCATGACAATCACAACAAGCAAATATAGTACAAGGTCTTAACCTCAAAACATATGAAAAACCTCAAAACAATTAGAATACCCCAATGCCTTGGCAAAATTGGCCACCTAAAACTCCATTATGGACACAATTTTGGCAGTACCCTCCTAGGAATTCTCAATTTAATCAGTTTCAATGACCATTCATTCCATATCAACCTCTATATTATACTCCTCAATAAAATTCTTTTCCACAATCTCAAATAAAAACTCAGTATTTTAATCAACCACTTCCATTACCACCCACATCATACCCCCAAAAAACCAATCAAATACTTTCTTAGCCACTTTCGAACCCAAATAATAAAAATTCACAACATGTCTACAATATAGAAGGTCAAAATTTCCAATGTTGCATGATAACTCCCTTAGATCTAAATAATGTCTAATTGAAATCTAGTAGAGTTTTGGAAAAGAAGTTATCATTTGTTTTTATTCAGGAAGAATATGAACCCCTTGATAAAGAAACATCTCTTCATCAAGAATAAATTTCTCAAAAAGAAAGCACTCATGTGCATTCTAATAAAACTCCAATAAATTCAACTCCCATTGCAAAAGAACCTTTTGTTTATGTTCAAAATCCACCTTTTCCTGAAAGGTTAAAAATTGACAAAGGAATAGAGAAACAAATTGTGTTTCTTGAATAAGAAATATTGTATGAATTAAAGAATGTTTGCATCTAAATTCCTATGTTACAAGCTATAAAGGAAATTCCAATTTTTGCAATAACAATCAGGGAGTTGAGCATTAAAAAACTGGGAAGGAAAAAGAAAGAAATTAAAAAAACCTAGTTAGTTGGGAAAATTGTAGATATTATGTGGGAAAACCAACAATGCAGAAATATCTAGATCCATGAAGCCCCATCATAAAAACACACATTAATTTAATCGAGATGCCAAACACATTGATCGATTTGGGAGCAGCTATTAATATCATGAATAAACAAACTATGGATAAATTAAAAAATTTCAATATTTAGTACACACGAACATTATTACAGTTAGCATATAGATTTGTTATTAAACCAGATGGTGTGTTAGAATATGTATCTGTCTCTTTATATTCTTGGGAATATACTGTTGATTTTATGATTTTAACTCCCAATAATAATTTAGGAGGACATCCATTGATTCTAGGAAGACTATGGTTAGCTATAGCTAATGCTTTCATAAGTTTTAGATTTGGTGATATGTTTATATTTGATGGAAGATCTACTAAGAAATTTACATTATAACCTCCAACAAAAAAAACAGTAGAAGTAGAAAGTGAAGTTTCGTTAGATGATGATAGTGAGAAATTTGATATAAAACCAATCATTTATACTTCGCAAATAGATGAGGAAGATTGGATTTTAAATTTGATGAATAATAATTATTCTTCTTAATATTGTGAATGAGATCAAGGTTTTCAAGAACAATGTAATGTTGAATATTTATCATCTTATCAAATGGCTTTACATTCTAGGGAAAATTTTGGCAATTCTTTAATAGAAATATTTCCAAGAAAAACTTTGAATATCAATAATAATTTGGAATAATCTCAAAATAAATAATTGATAAATATGTTACAAGAACATTCCTCTTCCTATGCATGGGAATATACTGATATGAAAGGAATTGGTCGTAACACTTGACAATTGCATCATATCTATATTGAATAAAATGCTAAAACAATTTGACACCCTTAGAGGAGGATGAATCCAAATCTAAGGGAAAATTTTTAATATGAGTTGCAAAATTTGCTGAATGTGAATTTCATTTTTCCAATATATGATAGTCAATGGGTCTCACCATTAGTGATTGTTCCAAAGAAAAATGGAAAATGGAGAGTATGCATCAATTCTAGGGAATTGAATAAAGCCACCTTGAAAGATCATTTTACACTTCCCTTTATAGATTAATTCCTTGATACATTGGTGGGGAAAATTTATTTTTCATTCTTGGATGGTTTTAGAGGATATAACAAAATCTAAGTAGCTCCAGAAGATGAAGACAAAAAAACTTTCACCTGACCATGGGGAATTTATGCCTACCGAGTACTTCCTTTTGGATTATGCAATGCACCTACAACATTCCATAGGGCCGGTCTAGGCATTTTTATTTATTTAATCCATGATTTTGTGGAAGTTTATATGGATGACCTTATGTTCTATGGAAATTATTTCAAGGAAGCTCTTGAAAATTTGAAAAAATTCCTTATTAGATGTAAAGAAACAAATCTCTCCTTAAGCCATGAAAAATGTTTTATGATGTTTAACGAGGGAATTTTTTTAGGCCACCACATTTTAGAAGGTAGAATTAAAGTGGATGCAACTAAAGTAGAAGTTGTTTCCACGTTATCAGTTCCTACTTGTCAAAAATATGTTAGAATTTTTCTTGGTTTTACTGGTTATTATAGAATATTTATAAACAATTTCACCAAGATAGCCTCTCCACTTTTCAAATTTCTTACAAAATAGTGTGAATTCATTTGGAATTTTAATTGTCAAAAAACTTTCAAAACATTGAAAGAAAATATTTTTGGAACACCTATATTAAAAGGACCAAATTGGAACCTCCCTTTTCATATTTCAACTGATTCTTCAGATACATATTTAGGAGATGTATTGGGACAAAAATATTTGACTCCATATGCCATTTATTATACAATTAAATATTTCACTCTTGCAGAGTTGAATTATACTATAACATAAAATGATTTTTTAGATGTTGTACATGCTATCAATAAGTTTCGGCAGTATATCATTGGTTATGAAACTTTTGTTCAGACATATCACTTTGCAACTAGATATTTAATGAATAAATATATTACTAATGGCAGAGTTACAAGATGGTTAATGTTGTTACAAGAATTGTAACATCCCTAATAAAAAATCCATGTAAAAAAATATATAAGACCACAGTTGATGGAACACATATTACAAGCTAAATGGTAGGTAAAAATATCCTAGCAGGTGTACATTTGGTTTATTATGGCTAAAGGAAATTGGGAATGGAAATTGAAAAGGCATTGAAAAGGCATCAGACATTAATTGGAATTTTATTTATAAAAATAATATAAATTAGGAGAAAAATAAGGTGAAAGGTCACAGGTTGCATGTTAGGAGGAAAATAAAGAAAATAAAGGCCTCATTAATAAAAAGTCTTATGAGGATCAGTTGGTAAGATTTTTCTTATTTTAGTTTTGGAGCTCTCATTATTCTCTCTCTCTCTCTCTCTCTATCTCTCATAGTCTTGGATACTTAGAGTTTTCTTGGAGCACTCTTGGAGAGTGTGGAAACTTGGTGATTTTGAGTAAGAAGGAAACGAAGAGTAGGAAAGTGCAAGTGGACATTGGGATCAACAGCTATTGCAGAATTTTATTCTGGGTACAAAGTTGCATGTATGTTTTCCTCACTATTTTTGGCATTTATGGTGTATGCATGCAGATTTGCCTAGTATTTCCATTTCCTGGATAACCATGGTGTTGTGGATTTATTTCCATTGATTGTTTTTTGGTTGGTTCTCATTATTCCTTTAGTTGTGGGTTGAGTTATTAGTTTCTGGAAGCCTTGGTTGGACAAACACTCTCGAAGCCCGACAGAAAACTATGGGTTGAGTTACTAGTCCTGGAAACCATGGTTCACATAAGAGAAATTTTGACGTCTAAAATGGGCCTCCTAAGAAAAATGTACAACAAAAATAAAATTTATAAGAACCAATATGACTCAAGATGGTGATGTCAACCATGGGGGAGGATTCATCATTTTTGGAGTAAAAAAGTGAAAGGTTAAAAAAACATAAAATAATAAAACTACTTTTACAAATCGTATTTTCAACTTATCTCCTTAAGGGTTTAATCAAATTTTGAGCGAGAGTACTCATTGGATGAAAAATATAACTCCTCATCCAACGGTTAAAATATCCACTGGTTTCACTCCCTTCCATTTAGTATACGGGGTCAAAGCCATGATTCCCATAGAACGTGAGATCCCAAATTTTCAAGCCACGATCGAACTCCTCAATGACACCGAGCCTCTATAGCAATGCCTATTACAACTAGATCTTGTCAACAAAAATCTACAATAATCGTTGCAACACAACGAGGCCCACAAAAAATGGATAAAAGCATCATTTGACCGCCACATCACCCCTCACTTGTTCACTAAGGGATAATTAGTCCTCCGCTATGATGTCGCAAAAGAGGCCTTAGGGCCAGGAAAGTTTGAAACCTTGTGGAGAGGACCCTACATCATTAAACACTACCTTCGAGAGGGGGCATACATCTTGATGAAACTGGACAGGACTTGCCTCACTAACCTTGTCAACGGCCTTTACCTCAAGAAATTATACCATAAGGGCCTCAAATACCCTTCCCCTAGAGTGAGAGTACACAAATACCCAACCACTCAAAATTTTTGACCCAAATACTTATTTAAAAATTTCTCAAAGTATCACCATGGATCACTGAAATGAACCCTCTTTCAAATTTGTTCATGAAGCATCAAGATGTCTCAAAAATTAGCCGCCACTGACTAGGTCATTTACTGCCCTGACTGATTAGCTCTGTGTTCAAATAGTGTCTATATCAGTTCAACAACAAACAATCAAGCAGAGTATGACACTGTCATCAGACTTATGTGTGATGCCCTCCATCGGGTCATTCGCCATATGCATATCTACCTTGATTCCCAGTTATTGGTATCACAACTAAACCAAACATTTGAGACAAGAGATACACATCTCTTTATAAAATATTTATGTGCCAAAAGATTAAGTAGAAAATTTGACTATATCGCATTTTCACATGTACCAAGGAGTCAAAACTAAATAGCTGATAGAATAGCTAAAAATATCCTAAGCTAGAATGCATCTCGAATAAACCATCATACATAAAACCAAGAATATAGATATCCATTAGCATAACAAAACACATAAACCAAAATAGGTGATACATCATGTAGAGCTGCAAAAATATCTCTCATATATATATCGAAAAATATGTATATCTGAGTACAAAAAATACTGTCACCAGCCCAATAGCCAGCCCAAAGATACAAAATTCATCAAAAATAAGGGAAGCATCCTCATAACAGGTGCTTTACCTGTGTACAAAACTTCTCTAGCAGGGTGCCCCCTCAAGAGGGGCACTTGGACCCACCGCTGCTACTAGTACCACCACCAGGGCTACTGTCGCAACTACGATCGCCACCCAATGTAGAGTGGGTCGATAATCCCTCTCACGGGCCATCATTGTCTCTAACCAGACCTCCTTGAATTCATACATGAAACCTCAAGTAGGCATACCCTAGGTTAAGCAGTCCACTCGACCCCGGAAGTCCTCAAGAGCAGTCACTAGAGCTTTCAGTACTGTAATGCGTGCCTCTGTCGCATCAACACAAGCTCGCTTGACCACAACCTCTGCAGCAGCCGAGCTGCTACCCTCACCTGAGGGTACAACACCATCTCCACGAGGTCCATCGGCACCACTGCCTGGTCCACCTACATCACCTCCTCCCTGACCATCTCGAGGTTGCTGCGGAGGATCGTGACCCACCAGTCAGGCCATGGGGCGACCTACCTCACCAACATCTGCACGAGTAACCAAAATAATGTCAGTGTCACTAGCGAAACATGTAAGTACATATATACTCAAACAAATGAAGAAAAAATATATAACACATACCTGCAGGTCCCCAAACATAACAAAATGGGAGACCTATGTATGGGTCACACTCGAAGTCCATTCCTACATATGGGTATGGCAAGAACATCTGTGGGTTGGCCTCAAACCATGCCTCTGTCGTGGCATTCCAATAACACCCCACCATGCCATCACTGCCCTGCGCCATCACTGGAGCCCACCTCCTCTTACGTCGCTCCCGTGACCCCCCAACAGGCACCGCTACCACTAGCCTCAACAACACTACCCTCTCATACATGATGCTGCATAGGATACCGGCGTACGTAAATGAGTTCGATCCACATTGAACCTTATTCAAATGCAACACCATACCATCAAAAATAAAGTGGGCGAAGACAAAAAAATGGCCAGACCTCAATCGGTGCAAAACTCCAACCTGCAGGCTAGACGCCTGATGCATAGCAAACGGCCCCACCAGTCATACGATCACTGCTAGAGCAGATTTCTCTACCACATCTGTAACTGATGCAATGCTAATGCATCCCTCAGTAAGAGGTGCCCCCCCACAATGACGCCTCTGGAATCTATCCAGGTTCACCATCCCAGAGGAGAGTGAGTACCTCAGCGCCTCACCATGAGGTAGTAACTTGGTCACAAAGTAGATATCCGTCTCGGGACGGATCACCAAGTTCTTACCCCACAACAAAAACATCTTGCGCCTCCTGCACTAGTGTTGTATAATGTAGCACAATAATCTGTCCTGCGACCGAAGAAAATCATTTTCAGCAAACTTCAGAAGGCCCAATGCGGCCAACTGACGTCACGCCCCAGCATCAGCAACTAGAGTGGTCAGGATCTTGGGCCAGTCCCACTTCCTCCACAATAATAGGAAATCAGAAGGTCCATTCTACGAATGGTAAGTTGCACCATCATCAGTACTCCATGATGAATGGAAGCGATGCCACACATGCGCTTTCCAGAAAAAATAAATTTTTAGTGCCAGTAGGTATGCCCTCTCTCATCTTCATTTTTTAAAGGTCATGCCTTAATTGATGAAAAGAAGATTCTTTCACTTGACGTATTTGTTTTTGAAGGAAAAAACCCGCAAACCATTCACATCACCATCCACTAAAAGTTCCAAAGTAGGTATAATTCTACCCCGAGCATGATAGACTCCCAGAAAACTTTGCATATCATACCATCTCCATCAGAAATAAACCATAGGGTCCTCATATCCGACCATGTTTATCATCACCTCACCCTGCACATGATAAACATCTGCGTTGGTCAGTAGAGCCTCCCCTCCATGGCACTCATCACCCAAAGTAGACCATATATCACAACAACAGTGACGCCATGCCCATACAACTTCAGTCCGGGAAGCACCTCGTGCCCATCCAGTCATCATGCATAAGGTCAAGTTTATCATGCTAACTGAAACCCCCTTCCCAGATGACCAAGTTGTACAAGCAAATAAAACGTGCACCACCACGCATCTCATTTGGCCCACCATACCTCCACTGACATAATCTCATCTGCGATATTTTTCATCCACTTCATCAACCCCACACATGAGACCAACCAATGGGACCCCCACCCTTAGAAAAACACCTTCCTCATACCATCAGTGAGCGAACACTTTCATGTTTTGGGGTACCCGTCTCTATGTTTTGTACAAACCAAACCCCATTATTTTATTCTTTTGGTATGTGTACAAAGACCACAAACAGTGCACTTCACCCCTTCACCCCCATATTTCATATTTTCCCCAATGGCAGCAGTCCTTGACCTCCCTTGGTTGGAGTATTTCACCCCCATGGATGCACCATCACGACATTCATAGCCGGTTAGACCTGCCTTGAAAGTCCTACCGACTCCAGGGATTTTCCCTTCACAAATAACTATGACTGCCACCAAGCTGCTAATTAAGTATACTCTGACCTCAGGCCACTGAATCCCCATCATCAATTTTCAGTCACCTCTCACCAACATGCCTATGTTAAACCCATCACATCCTAGTCCTCGACCCCTCAGGTCGGTGACCCATGGTTTGGTTAAGGCTTCCCTTTTGTCAACCTCAACACCTCTTTTCCAAAAAGGAAGCGGTACCTTGGATCACCCCTCCCCATACAAAGCGGTATCCTTGGGTGGCACTATGGGAGACATCATTTTCCACAGATGTCATCAATCCTCCTGACATTTGACTATGAAAAAAACTTTCATGTCAAGATGGTATCGTACTTTACAACCATTGCACTTTGATCAGATCTGTTAAAGACACATGCCTCCACAAGCATCTATGTCAAACAATGCTGACATGGGAAGGTCCCAGCCAGTACATATGTGTACATTGTGCATCTACATGCCATACCAAATTTACGCATATGGGTACCACATTCCACCTATCATCAAATAAAAAAATGCCCCGGAGGGCGTTAGCAGTTGTCATCAACAACCTTCAGCATCACTACCATAGTAGTGACGTGGACAACACATGTATCTGTCAATCTTGTTTAACTAGCCATAGCATCACGAGCATGGGACATGCCCGCCTCATTGAAATTTTGTATATATTTTGTAAATTGTATTTTCTTGCAGGTATCCCTTAGACGTGGTCATTCTTGGAACCAGTGTAGGGTGTTGTCAACTCCAAAGCTTCACGCAGTCTCCCTCTCCCTCTACGCACGATATAGAAAAGAAACCATAATGTATTTCGGCTATACAGTCCTTCCAAGATGTCACACATTCAGGGGAATTTTTTAACACTATAAAATCGTACAATAGAAGATGACATTAATTAATTTTAAGCCAAAGGATTTAAAAGGCAAGAAGACATTATGGAATCAAGAAAGTATTTAAAATCTCTAAGGTTTTGAGAAAATCAAATTTGAACTAGTCTAAAATGCTAATTGCGCACATTATCCTTTGATAAGAGCACCTTCTATGCGCCTTTTTTCCCGATAAGTGCACATTCCTGAAAGTGGCAAAATGTCGTTTTCTGAGACCACACAGTGGCAAAGGACAAGTTTCTCCTTACATGAAGTTGCCTAAGTACAGCCACCAACACCTCCTTAGACACTATGTGAGCACACAAAGGAATATTTGGAGCACACAATGGAATCATACATCTCCCTTGGGTCACCATCCACCATGTACCAAGGGAGGGAAGGAGGATTTGAAATCCCCAATATAAAGCCACCATGAGATGAAGAATGGGTGATCACATTTTTATGCTAGCCAGAATTGCCCAAGAAATACTAGCAGTGTGTGACCCAAAGCTCGAGATAGAGGGGACTCGATTTTTGGCCATCCAACAATCTTAGTCCATCACAGCAAAGAGAGAGGGAGCTTGCACCAAGGCGAGCTTGGAAAACAACATCCTTTCATTGAGACCTAGAACCATTGTCTAGGGGCCCTTTGGAAAGTGGGTAAAATTTCTTCTTCATATCAAATGTTTAATAAGAAGGGTCCTAGAGCCACTATTTTCACTATTATCATTTGACTCTCTTCAATAGGTTCTGTATATTTGTGTTTTAGTTTTAGTTTAATTTGAGTCTACATTTGCATGCTTTTTCCTCTAGATTGTATGATTTTGAACTCCACCACTTTTTACCTGTTACCTAGATTTTAAAGGGCTAAACCACACTATTTAAACTGGTAAAATTTCGTACATTCATTCACCAAATCCACCACAATAGGATTGGCAACTCCGCTAACGTTTTACAAGTTTATGTGGTTGTGCCTTATTTTGCAAGAGACCTTTCTCTGTGCTAGAGAGTGGAGATGATAGTCCTCTGATCTATCTTGCAGTCCCTAGATTCACTTGGGCTGACAGAGTAAAGAAGAGCAGCTTCTAACTTTTTTACTTGCATGAATTTGTGAGCGTTTTTTCCTCACAGACACATGGGGCATGTGTTCACTGCCAACCCATGCACAGGAAAGTGCACCTGTCATGGCCTTTTGCGCACAATTCAAAAAATGAGAAATTTCTCCCAATATTCTGTATTTTTCTACTTGTAAGGTGTTTGGGAGCCCCTAATGTATCTGCCAACACTTGTTGTGATACCCCACAGCTTGTTAGAACTCACTTCTAACTGCTTTATGTAGGCTTAGAGTTAATTTTTGATTCAAGTTGATTTTTGCAAAAAAATTCACATATTTTAAGTAGGGGGGAAATTAACTTGTGTTCTGAACAATTTATGTTTTGCAAATTTTTGGTTTTCACACCTAGATAACTAGTCCAAGTAAGTGGCCCAAGACCACACATGCATAGCTAGTATTCTTTCCTTTAGTGTAGAAATTGTTTAGTTTAGTTCAATTTTTGCATTAGGAATTGTGGGACTATGACCGAATTGTCTATTAAAGAGCAAGTAATATTTGCTACCTTTTCACCCTCTGGTGATCCTATGTAAGCCTATAAATGCTCCATATTCACAATTCACCATCTCCCTATAGTTAGTCACATAGATTAACTAGGAAAATTTGAAAGCAGCCCATTATCCGCAAATGTTTTCCATTTGAGCCAAGAACAATATAACATAGTTTAAATAAGGGTTTTTTGTAAAGGAACAATGATATCCACATGTTCAAACTATGTGCTTGTTCACCCTATGCTCACACACACTTACCCACTAAGCATAGCGAGACACCTAAAACTAACTTAACCAAACTCACTAAATTCTCCCCACATGGGCCATAAAAGAATTTATAGTTTAAGTTTGGATCAAGGGGGTAGGCATCTAATAAGATACCTTGACCATAATTCATATTGAAACATAGAAGTTGTGTATTTAGGGAGCTTCAAATCCACCTATTAGCCCATGGCAAATAAAAACTGAGCGCGGCAGAGACCTGATTCAGAGGTGGTTAGGCTTAGGCACAGTGTGTGTGGTATCATTTGGGACTACCTGACCTGGATGATACTCAGTATTGTTAGCTAACTACAAGGAAGCCAAAGACCTGAACGCTCAGATGGGGCAGTGGTTCTTAATGGCCAAAAATTAGGGCATCCTTTACCCTATAGGTGACGGTGTAGGAAAGCGCTAGACCCTCTACCCTTACCTTGGTGGATTCTCTTCGGCTGACTGAGGGCGTCGCCAACTCTTACGGGACATTGTGCTAGCACTCGCAAGAAATACTCTCAAGGCCTAGTTAATTTTGAGTGTGCGAGGATGAAATAGGTCTTCTAGGATTTTGAGTATCATATGTAAACAAACAAAACCCACTTTTTTTCTTGATTGATCACATAGATTAATTTGAAGGGAAATTTTATTTTATTTTTGCTTTGTTTTATGTATGTGGCCATAATTTTGCTTTGATCATAGACTCTATCCTCTCAAATTTTTCCAAAACCTAACCTGGTCGACACTCAAACGGTCCCAATGAAACCTCATCGATCCTAGCGTCTTTTGGACCTCCCCCCATTACCAAGAGGGGTTCCAGGTATTTCGCCATTTAGGCGTCAAAGATGGAACACTGCGATCGTCATTGGTTAATCCTTCATTGGAGCAGCCATAGTTGGGAACCCAAGTCGGTCTCCCAATACCACACCACACACCACTCACCCCTCGACCCCTAGGGGGCAAAGAAGTGCGTCCCATTCGGGAAGCCAGCTGAATATGTAGCACAGTACGTCACAGAGTAACCCTCGTTCTAACCAGAACTTTGTGTCTTCACACATTGCAATGGCGTCAACCTCCTAGTCACCTTTCTTAGCTTCATTGAATCTACCCAATTTAACAAAGCTAATGAATTACCCCATCACACACGATCCTTCATGGCCTCCCATGCCCGTAAATCTCCCTTGAGATATACGAAAATTCAAAGGAAAAAAATTGGAAGACCCAGGAAATCATGTAATGACCTTTCACCTGTGATGCTCATCAAACAGTATCATCGATGACACTATTCGATTGAGGCTATTTCAATGCACTCTTACAGGAGTAGCCACGAAGTGGTACATGGAGAAACCTCCTGCTTCACATGGAACCTTTAGTGCCCTTGCTACTACGTTCCTCACATATTTTTAGTTACCCATTCACCGTGATTCACGAATGGAATTGCTGACTCAATTTAGACAAACCCCCGCTGTCCATATCTCGTACCATCTTCATGAATGGATGCGGCATCGCATTTTATGTAAATCTAAACTCGACGATCAGGTTGTCTTAGATTTATTCCTGAAAAATCTGATGGTGGAGATTTCAAAGGATGTGTCATAGAAAAATCCCACATCTGAAGACGATGCAATTAGTAAATCCCATAAGCTTGAACTAATTTATATGTAGTCAGGATACATTTACGACATCTTGCCTAACACCCTATGCCTGCAAACTTATCAAGAATTTACAGGTGCGTCGAACTCTGCAGATAGACTAATTGGGTCAATGACCCAAGGGTACCTAGGCAGCAGAAGTCAAAACCTCGGTTACACATATAGTTCTATGCAGAACATGTCTCAACCTGGATTTCAAAGTCATCATATGCCCCAGAAAAATTTAACTAATACGGCACAAGCATATTACCAAGGAGGACCCTATCCTCTGGCTAAGGGAACCTAGTACGCAGAAAGAAACACTGGCGGAAGAGCTCCCGTCCAATGACCAGGTGCAAACCAAAGATAGCATTATGCTCAGTCCCCAGCATGTGACCCACCTACACAAACCAACACGCAAGTGAACTTTGTGCAACCGTCCCAAAACCAACCACACCATTATAACTAGGAGAACTATCCTCCTAATGTGGTAAATAAAAAATACAAAAACAAGCCAAAATGGAACCCTGGATAGGGGGGCAACAACCAGCAATTCTCACCACGATCCCAGGCCAGAGGAAACTCCAAATGGAATCAGAACTAGAAGCCAAGAAATGCCCAATGGCAGAGAAAAAGGCCACCTCTTCGAACAAGCCATTCATGTTCAATATGTGGAGAGTACGGGAACTATACTCACCACTATCCCGATCTCCCTGATCTAAAAAAGCTATAGAGTAACCGAGGATAAGGAGGATCTTCCCAGCAACCTGCTGTGATGCAAGAGCCTTTCCCCCACCAACGTATGGTCGAAACTCAATAGCAAAACCCAGACGATTCCGTGAAAAGCAGCCATCAAATCTACATGACTGGGGAAGAGACATTTTTCCAAACACGGAATCACAACTACGACACCCCACCAGAGACCACTACGTTAGGGACTAGTACTAGTGCGTCGACTGCACCTTTGACCATTTCAAATATGAATATAAAACCATTGCCAAAGATGGAAAAGGGACCCAATAGGTGAGCAGGAAACTATTCCAAAGCAGCCCATAATTATAGCATATGGACAATTTAGCTCAATCTCTCGCTGTTATGTCATCTCTAGAAATACTTCAGTCATGCCTAAAACAACGGAAAGCCCTACTTTCTGTGTTAGGCGCTATCGACCCTATTGATACGCGCCTGATGGATTTTGACTTAGACAAAGCCACACCCTAGCTTCCTTCCATGGTTGCCTTCCAGATACCGGTATTGGTACAAAATATCACTATTCACTAATGCGTCATAGATGAGGGTGCATCAACATGCATCATGTCAAAAAATTTCTAGTAGAAGTTGGGTTCTCCAGAACTAAAACCCTCGATCATAATGCTTCGAGCGTGCGACAGTCGTCCCTCGACCCCCATCGTCCTCTGCCGAAATGTCCCAGTCTGTTTAGCCGGAAAGATGGTCCACATAGAAATTGAAGTATTGGACACTCATTTGGATTACAATATACTCCTCGGGCTGAGTTATATGTATTCCATGTCTGGCATAGCCTCCTCTGTTTTCTGCATTATGATGTTCCCCCATGAGGACCGCATAATTACTATAGACCAGTTGACAAACAGCGAGAAAAATCCCCTACCCAACACGAATGTAATTCTAGCCTATGTAGACACAACCTCGGATGGTCTTTCATGGTACCAATAATATGGCCTTGGCCAATTCAAACCGTCGTCCGTTCTAGGGTCATTCCTAAGACATCCTCCCATTATCCTTGAGGCATCACCCGATGTCACAGGGGCTCCGATGTGCATGATGTGCACATCAAGTGCCAAAGCTAGTCAGGACATGGACTCAAGTAGTAATGACACCAAGGCATCGGCCACAATAGCCTCTCTAGCCTACACTACCTCCCAAACCCCTTTTCTCTACCCCCCTACTGGCTTCGTCTCCCAACAGGTTTTGGCAACACTGGTATTACCCAACATATCGTTGGCATTCCCAGTTTGGTACCTCATTCCTCCTTCTGGAAAAGGAGCCACCCATGTTACTACCACAGGGTTGAAGCCCCTTAGTCCCGAGGAGCCCCCACCCATCCAAGAAACGGTCAAGACCACCCCCGCGAAGAAAGTTCCCATTGCGAAATCGGTGATCACGGTGAGGAAAACCAAGAAGAGAGGAAATAATATGGTGACCCCCACCATTCAATGGGAATCACCAATCTGTGCCATATGCGACATAATATTCCATAATACCCATATATTTCTAGAGCTGGATGAATTAAAACCACTCCTTGGCTCTGAAACAGACATCTTGATTCCACGCTCCCGTAAAAAGGTACCTACCACCAAAGATAAAGGCAAAGCACTGTGTACCAATCACTCATGCGCTCTCTGTAGCAACTATGGGCACTATACCCACCATTTCCTAGAGATAACATGATATAGGGATGCCTTACATCCGATCAAGCGATCTTACCAAGAAGATCTCTCCATCCAGTCTGTTGGCGATGAGCCTCGTATCATCCTATACCTACAAGAAGAATGAAGATCACCTGAAAGGCTCCCCACCAGACCCCCTCCCCCAATTGAAGTATGCGTACTTTGTGATGAACTTGATCATTTCATCATTGACTGTCTAGCTTTGGAAATTTTTCAATGATGGTACCTAGTCCATGTAGTATATCGCAGTGAAATGGACATCCCATACTCATGTCAGATATGTGGTGACAACCACCCTGTACGTTGTTGTCACTGTATACCATGATTTCACATAGCTTTAGCCTGTATGCGATCAAGCATTGTCTACCTCTCCCAAGAATATGGCATAGACTCAGAATCCATGAACATTACAACAACCCAAGAGGCTATGACTGATAGATCCATTAGGGAGATTTATCCCCTGCCAAGCATTGATGATACGACACACCATATACGATTTATGTCATCATGTATCAGAACCATGACTTGAGCTGTCTGCTCATGTCGAGTTAGCTACAATTGCAAGAGTATTTGTTTCTATGACAGTGCAGACCCAATCTATCTGCACTCTATCGACCACATTTGGTTCCACCATATCCACGATGGAATCCTTCTCGTGTCTCTCAACTAGCTCCACCTATATTAGCCCCATTCCATATAAAACTACACAGGAACAATCCCCCTTCGGGTCCTTGTTTCATTCAGATGAGGATATCCTAGAGGCCATGACGGAGCCAAATTACCCATGGGATGCAATTCATCACCATTTTATTTTTCTCCCCAAGAAAACGTTCACTCCTAACAAGACAATTGAACAAGAGATTTACGCGATGGAATAAAAAGACTTCCTGCCATCAGGGAAGGTCTATTGGTTCAAAAACCCCATCCCAGCGCCTGATGCATTCGAGGAAGGAAATCACCTACCATTAAGGTGAACATATCCCAAAATCCGACAAAGGTCAAAGAGATCTCACTGGGGGTAGCATTTTCTCTAGAAGAAATAACCTCTTACACCAAATTGTTACAAGAGTATAGAGATATCTTCGCATGGGAATACTTAGAAATGCCTGGGCTTAGTCCTACTATCTTAGAGTACCATATTGACACTTGGCCTGTTGTACCTCCCGTATGCCAGAAACAGTTTCAACTACACCCATCTAAGGTAGAAGCAATAAAGAGAGAAATCGACAAGCTTCACAAAGCCGGGTTTATCTACCCCATCGCCTGTACATCTTGGGTTTCCAACCCTGTTCCCATCAAGAAAAAACATGGCACGATATGCATTTGCACCAATTTTCAGGATTTGAAAAAAGATTGTCCTAAAGAAAATTATCCCACTCCATTCATCGACTAAGTCGTCGATGCGTTTGTAGGACACGAGGCTCTATCCTTTATGGATGGATTCTCTAGATAAAATCAAATCCAAATCCGCCATACAGACTAATACAAAACTGTGTTCACTACCCCTTGGGGCACATTTGCATACAAGGTAATTCTGTTTGGCCTAAAAAATGCTAGAGCCACTTTCCAACTGGCCATGAATTATATATTCCATGACTTGGCACACCTTATCCTTGCGTACTTGGAAGACCTAACTGTATGCTCCAAGAAACGCTCAGACCATATTCAGGATCTCCGATTGGTATTCCAAAGATGTCATCAATACAACCTATGCTTGAACCCTCTCAAGTGTGTTTTTTGCGTTAGCGCAAGAAGACTTTAAGGTTTTATTTTGTCCCAGAAAGGCATTCTTGTGGACCCCCTCAAGGTCCAAGCCATTAAAGAGTTACATCCACCTCGAACCCTCAGGAAACTTCGAAGCCTACAAGGAAAGGCTAATTTTCTTAGATGCTTTGTCCCAGATTATGCCACCTATGCTCAAGGGTTCTTGCGCCTCCGTCACTAGGACATTCCCTTTAAATGGGATGACCATACCTAAAAAGCATTTGATGTGCTGAAGGAGACTTTATCCTCAGCACCACTCATTAGTCCCCCAGACTATGACAAGGATTATATCCTGTATCTATCAAATTTTGACTCCACATTGGCCAAAGTATTGATTTAGGAGGGCCCAGATGGAAAGGAGCATGTAATATATTATGTCAGTAAAACCTTGTCAGGCCCAGCATTGAGATATGAATCTGAATAAAATACTACCCTAGCGTTAATCCATGCAATCAGAAACTTCACCACTACATTATCTTAAAAACCACTATTATTATCGCAGATATTAACCCCATCAAATACCTGCTCATGCGCCGCTTAATGAACCACAAGTATGCCCGTTGGATAGTAATTCTCCAAGAATACAACTTACATTTTCGCTCCCCCAAAAGCAAAAAGGCACTTGCATTAGCAGAGCTCATTACGGACCTCCCAGCAAATTCCAAGGGATCACCAGTAGACGATTCACTACCAGATGAACATCACTTCTTCATAGCAACTGATGACCCTTGGTACGGAGATAATCTCCTATTCTTGCGAACCCAAAATTTTATACCTCATCTCACATGAGATGATCATCGGTGCATACGCCAGCAAGCCCCTCAATATCCCCTAGTGGGAGATGTCTTATACCGGCGAGGTATCGTCACCATTTTACGTCGGTGCCTTGCTCATGACCAAGCGGAACAAGCCCTTAATTACTCCCACAGAGGTGCTTGCGGTAGCCATCTCTCAGGAATGGATACCACCCACAAAGTCCTACAGGCAGGATATTTCTAGCCCTCCCTATTTTGTGACTGCATCACGGCGGTCAAAAGATGCGAACGATGCCAATGCTTCGCTCATAAGGCAAGGGCATCTCCCCCTCCTCTACACCTCGTCATAGTAGTTGGCCCCTTTTGTAAATGGGGGATCGACTTCATGACTTGTAACCCTGCCTCATCGGGAAACCATAAATGCATCATTTTGGAAGTCGAATATTTCACCAAGTGGGCTAAGGCCATGCCCACATATGACAACATAATAGAAACCATCACTTGATTTATGTTTAACCACATGATCACCCGATTCAGCGTACCCAAAGAGTTTGTCTCTGACCACAGGAAACACTTCGAGAATGAAGTTTTCGAGGACCTATCTCACCACCTCGGATTCACAAATGAATTCACTTCACCATACTACCCCCAGTCTAATGGACAGGTAGAACCTATTAACAAATTACTCAAAACTATGTTGCAACGCATGATGAATAACCATAAAACCAACTGGCACCATATGCTCTGTTCTGCCCTTTGGGCATACCGCACAATGGTGAAAACATCCACTAGTTTCACTCCCTTCCACTTAGTATATGGGGCTAAAGTCGTGATTCCCATAGAACACGAGATCCCGAATTTTCATGCCGCCATCAAACTCCTCAATAACACCCAACCCCTAGAGCAATGCCTAGTACAACTAGAGCTTGTCAAAAAAAAATCGACGAAAATTACTACAACACAATGAGGCCCACAAGAAACGGGTAAAATCATCATTCGACTGCCACATCACCTCTCGCTCTTTCACCAATGGATAATTAGTCCTCCGCTATGATGTCACAAAAGAGGCCTTAGGGCTAGGAAAGTTCGAAACCTTGTGGAAAGGACCCTACATAATTAAACACTGTCTCGAAGAGGGGGTATACATCTTGATGAAACCAGATAGGACTTGCCTCACTAACCTTGTCAATGGCCTTTACCTCAAGAAATTCCACCCATAAGGGCCCCAACAACCCTTCCCCTAGAGTGAGATTACATAAACACCCAACCACTCAAAATTCCTGACCCAAAGAATTATTTAAAAAGTGCTCAAAGTATCACCATGGATCACCAAAATGAATCATATTTTAGATTAGTTGGTGGAGCTTCAATATGGTCTCAAAATTTAGCTGCCACTGCCTGGGTCATTTACTACCCTAACTGATCACCTCTGTGTTCAAACAGTGTGTGTATCGGTTTAGCAACAAACAATCAGGCAGAATATGATGCCGTCATCGGACTTATGTGCGACGCCCTCCATCAGGGCATTCACCATATGCATATTTACCTTGATTCCCAGTTAGTTGTATCACATCTAAACCAAACATTTGAGACAAGAGATACACATCTGTTTAGAAAATATTTTCCTGCCAAAATATTAAGCAGAAAATTTGACTATATCACATTTTCACATGTACCAAGGAGTCAAAACCAAACGGCTGATCACATAGCTAACAATATCCTAAACTGGAATGCATCTCTAATAAACCATCATACATAAAACCAAGAATATAGATATCCATCAGCATAACAAAACACATAAACCGAAACAGGTGATATATCATGTAGAGCCGCAAAAATATCTCTCATATATATATATATATATATCAAAAAATATGTATATCCAAGTACAAAAAATAGTTTCATCGGCTCAATAACCAACCCAAAGATACAAAATTCATCAAAAATAAGGGAAGCATCCTCTTAACAGGTGCTTTTACTATGTACAAAACTGATCTAGAGGGGTGCCCCCTCAAGAGGGGCACCTGGACCCACCACTGCTCCCAATACCACCACTGGAGCTGTTGTCGCAACTATGATCGCCACCCAACGTAGTGTGGGCCGATAATCCCTCTCGCAGGCCATCACTGTCTCTAACCAGACCTCCTTGAAGTCATCCATGAAACCTCAAGTAGGCATACCCTGGGTCAAGTGGTCAACTCGACCTCGGAAGTCCTCAGGAGTAGTCACCTGAGCTATTAGTACTGTAATGCGCACCTCTACCACATCAGCACGAGCTCGCTCAGCCGCAACCTCTGAAGCACCTGAGCTGCTACCCTCACCTGAGGGGCCAGCACCACCTCATGGTCCACTTGCATCACCTCCTCCCTGACCACCTCGAGGTTGTCGTGGAGGATCGTGACCCACTAGTCGGGCCACGTGGCGACCTACCTCGCCAGCGTCTGCATGAGTAACCAAAATAATGTAAGTTTCACTAGCACAACACGTAAGTACATACATACTCAAACAAATGCAAAAAAAATATATAACACATACCTGCGGGTCCCCAAGCATAACCTAATGGGAGAGCCATGTCTGGGTCACCCTCGAAGTCCATTACTACATACGGGTATGGAAAGAACATCTATGGGTTGGCCTCAAACTAGGCCTCTGTCATGGCATTCCAATAATGCCCCACAATTCCACCACCGACCCGCGGCATCATCGGAGCCCACCTCCTCATACATGGCTCTTGTGGCCCCCCAATAGGCACCGCCACCACCAGCCTCAGTAGCACCACTCTCTCGTACATGATGTTGCATAGGATACTGGCGTACACAAATGACTTCAATCCACATTGGACCTTGTTCAATTGCAACACCATACCATCAAAACAAAAGCGGGTGAAGTCAAAAAAATGGCTAGACCTCAACCGGCGCAAAACACCAACCTATGGGCCAGACGCCTGATGAAGAGAAAAAAACTCCAGTCATACAATCACTTCCATAGCACACTAATCTACCACATCTGTAACTGATGCAATGTTTATGCATCCCTCGGTAAGAGGCGCCCCCCCGCAATGATGCCTCCGGAAACTATCTAGGTTCACCCTCCCAGAGGAGAGTGGGTACCTTAGTGCCTCACCTTGAGGCAGTAACCCAGTCACAAAGTAGACCATCTCGGGATAGATCACCAAGTTCATCCCCCGCAACACGAACATGTTATGCCTCCTACACTAGTGTTGTATAATGTAGCGCATTAATCAGTCCTGCGACCGAAGAAACTCATTTTCAACAAACTTCAGAAGGCCCCATGCAGCCAACTCACATCATGCCCCAACATCAGCAACTAGAGAATTCTGAATCTTATTCTAGTCCTGATCCCTCCACAATAACCTATCATCAACACAGGTACCCATCAGTACAGAGAAAAAACCCAAAAAATAGACAAAAAATAAAAAAATTTGTCACCTCTGCCTTTGTGCGCCAGTCCCTCAGATATGCGTGCTTAGCGCGCGACTATATTTTTCACATGCACTCCTTGGCATGCTAAAATTGGGGAATAGAGTGCCCTTATGCACCTGTCACTCAAAATTGCGAACAAGGAAGGAGTGCTTTTTCCCAGATCGCCCACACAATCTAGGGCAAAAGTCACCCACAGTCCGTACAAACCTAATTTGTACGGACCCCGGCACCATCAAACTATAAAAATTAAAATGAAGGACTTCATGGAAGTTACCTCGGCATAGTATCACTAGTCCCTGGTACACGGGTTGACTGCAACAGCAAGAAAGGCTACGCAAACACCTCTAACCTCTCAAACCTCAACAAGCACAAATGAATTGAATAAGGGCCATATTCATCTATTTACCACCCTTTAAAAAAAAAAAATTCTTTGGAGGGCCATAACAGGAAATCAGAAGGTCCATTATGCGAACCATAAGTTGCATCATCATCAGTACTCCATGATGAACTGAAGCGATGCCACACATCCGCTTTCCAGAAAAGAAAAAAAAAAAAAACAAACAAACAATTTTCCAGTGCCGGCAGGTATGCCCTCTCTCATCTTCATTTTTTAAAGCTCATTCCTTTCAATAATATTTGATGAAAATAATATGATTTCACTTGAGGTAGTTGTTTTTGTAGGAAAAAACCTACAAACCATTCACAGCACCATCCACTGAAAGTTCTAGAGCAGGTATCATTCTACCCCCAGCACGATAGAGTCCCAGAAAACTCTGCATATCTTGATATCATTTCTCCATCAGAAATAAACCATAGGGTCCTCATATCCAATTGTTTTTATCATCACCTTACCTTGCACATGATAAAAATCCGCGTTGGTTAGTAGAAGCTCCCATCCATGGCGCTCGTCACCCAAAGTAGACCATATATCACAGCAACAGTGATGCCATGGCCATACCACTTCCGTCTGGGAAGCACCTCGTGCCCATCCATTCATCATGCATAAGGTAAATTTTACCATGCTAACTGAAACCCCCTTCCCGGATGACCAGGTTGTACAAGAAGATAAAATGCGCACCACCACGCATCACATTCGGTCCACCATACCTCCATCGAAATAATCCCATCTGAGATATTTTTCATCCGCTTCATCAACCCTGCACATGAGACCAACCAATGGGACCCCCACCCTCAGCAAAACACATTCCTCATGCCATCAATGAGAGAACACTTTCATGTTTTGGGGTACCCATCTCTATGTTTTGTACAAACCAAAACCCATTATTTTATTCTTTTGGTAAGTGTACAAAGACCGCAAACGGTGCACTTCGCCCCTTCACCCTCATATTTCATCTTTCCCCCATGACATCAATCTCTGACCTCCCTTGGTCATATTATTTCACCCCCACTCATGCACCATCACGACATTTATAGCCGGTTACACCCACCCTAGAAGTCCTACCGATTCCTAGGTTTTTCCCTTCAGAAATAACTATGACTACCGCCAAGCTGCTAATTAAGTATACTTCGACCTCGGGCCATTGAATCCCCATCATAATTTTTTAGTTACCTATCACCAACATGCCTATGTTAAACCCATCACATCCATGTCCCCAACCCCTCAAGTCGGTGACCCATGGTTTGGTTAAGGCTTCCTTTTTTTCGACCTCAACACCTCTTTTCCAAAAAGGAAGCGATACCTTGGATCACCCCTCCCCATACAAAGGGGTATCCTCGGGTGGCACTGTGGGAGACATCATTTTCCACAGATGTCATCGATCCTCCTGACATTCGACTATGGCAAAAGCTTTCATGTCAAGATGGTATCGTACCTTACAACCATTGCACTTTGATCAAATCCATCAAAGACCCGTGCCTCGACAAGCGTCTCTGTCAAACAATCCTTACACGGGAAGGTCCCAGCTAGTACATATGTGTACATTGTGCAGTTACATGCCATACCAAGTTTACGCATATGGGTACCACATTCCACCTATCATCAAAGAAAAAGCGCCCCTGAGGGCATCAACAGTTGTTGTCAACAACCGCCAGCATCACTACCATAGTAGTGATGTGGATAACACATGTATCTGTCAATTTTGTTTAACTAGCCATAGCATCACGAGCATGGGACATGCCCTCTTCGTTGAAATTTTGTATATATGTTGTAAATTTTCATTTCTTGCAGGGATCGCTTAGACGTGGTAATTCTTGGAACCAGTGCCGGGTGTTGTCAACTCCAAAGCTTCACGCAGGTCTCCCTCTCTCTCTACGCACGATACAGAAAAGAAACTATAATGTATTTCAGCTATACAGTCCTTCCTAGACCTCACACATTAGGGGGAAATTGTTAACACTATAAAATCATACAACAGAATATGACATTAATTAATGTCAAGCCAAAGGATTTACAGGGCAGAAAGACATTATGGAAACAAGAAAGTATTTAAAATCTCCAAGGTTTTGAGAAAATCAAATATGAACTAGTCTAAAATTCTGATTGCACGAATTATCCTTCGAGAAAAGCGCCTTCTGCGCACCTTTTTTTCCGATAAGCGTGCATTCCCAAAAGTTGCAAAATGTTTCTTTCTAGGACCACAAAAACTTAAAAGACAAGTTTCTCCTTACATGAATCCACCTAAGGATAGCCACCAACGTCTCCTTAGACACTATGTGAGCACAAAAAGAAATATTTGGAGCACACAATGGAATCATGCCTCTCCCTTCGGTCACCATCCATCGTGTACCAAGGGAGGGAAGGAGGATTTGAAATCCCCTATATAAAGCCACCATGAGATAAAGAATGGGTGATCACATTGTTATGCTGGCTAGAATTTCCCAAGCAATACCAACAGTGTGTTACCCGGAGCTAGAGATAGAGGGGGCTTGATTGTTGGCCATCCAACAATGTCCTTCCATCACAGCAGAGAGAGAGAGAGCTTACACCAAGGCGAGCTTGGAAAACAACATCCTTGCATTGGGACCTAGAACCATTGTCTATGGGCCCTTTGGCAAGTGGGTAAAATTTCTTCTTCATATAAAACATTTAATAAGAAGGGCCCTAGAGCCACTATTTGCATTATTATCGTTTGAATCTCTTCAATAGCTTTTGTATATTTGTGTTTTAGCTTTAGTTTAATTTGAGTATAAATTTGCATGCTTTTTCCTCTAGATTGTATGCTTTTGAACTCTGCCACTTTCTTCCTGTTACCTAGAGTTTGAAGGGCCGAACCACACCCTTTAAACTTGTGCGATTTCATACATTTGTGCACCAAATCCACCACAACAATGATGTATGGATCTACCTATTTTCTTACATGTAAATGAATACACAATGTATCTTTAGTCAAATAAATTGTATTGTAACTTATGAGGTAGGGGAGAAATTCTTCTTATCCATTCTCAGATTTGTAAGAGATCCCCATGTTTAAATCTGTTGTTTATACCTATATATGCAATGTATGTGTCATGTTTGAAGAAATTCATGTCATGGATAGGAGAGTCAAGATGAATCCATGACGATGGGATTGATTCCATACCTTTGTTTTAATGTTATTCAACCTTTTCTTAACTTTCATGAAGTTTTGGGAAGTGACCTAGGCTCTGGGGCTAAAAGGTGGCAGGAATCCTGGAGCTGTAGGCACATAATTGACCTTTTGGGGGCCTAGTCGCGACATTTCCAAGACATTCCCATGTATATAGGTACTATTTGCTCCCTTTCCCATACATGCCCATGCCTAAGGCCTAAATGGGTCAAAAATCAGTCCCCCTTCAGGTTTAAAGGGTTTGGGAGGTTGGATTACCTCCTGGAGGTATTTTTGATGTCGTGTAAGGTATTTTTGTCAAGTTTTTGTCGAATCCAATTCCTTAATGTAATCTAGGAGGTTGAATCTCATATTAGTATCCTCTAGTTGCATGTTTACCTTGGTTGGTTAGTTAATTGGGTAGATGTGGGAAGGGGGTGTTACAGAGTGGTATCAGAGCATGGTTCAACCCTTGGAATGGATGGGCAGTGTGTTGATCATGCATTTATGTTTATTGCATGTGTTTAGCATTATTTTTTTCTATATGTTCTTGTTGCATCCATGATGTGTTTCCCATGGTGGTAGAGACATTACCATGGAAGTGATGATGGTGTTGTTGTCAACATGTTTTCATAAGTGTATGATTGGTTATGTGTTGTTCATGCTTATGTATTGTATGTGCATGCCTACTTACATGTTGCTACATGTAGTGTATGCGTTGATTTCTTATGATAGGGTTACATATTGGTCATTCTTCAGTGTTGTATGTGTATAATTTCTTGTTTGATGTCTTATGTTGAACATGCATTGGTCATTCATGATTGGTTATGCATGACAAGTGGGTGCATATGGTAAATTTTTCATTGGTTTGGTGAAGGTTATTATGCATAAGTTCATTGTATGCAACTAGGTCATCATGATGATATTGGTATGTTATGATGCTAATGCGCTGGCTAAGATGGAGTAGGATATGAAGATCATTAAACTGAAGTTGAAACAAAGGAATTTTCGGTAAGAGTAGATTGTCATACAATTTTAATGGAGCTTGGGGAGATATTTGTGGTACCCAATAGGTAATATAAGAGAAAAATGAAGCTATGTGCATGAGTAAGCACAATGGAAGGTAAGACTATGGAAGTTAGTTGGATTGGTTGGGCCGATTGTGGTGAATGGACGATGGCAATACAAACATGATAAAGGTAACATAAAAGGTAAAGAAAATGGATCTGAGGTGTTATATGCCTTGGCTATGTCGAGAATGGTTGTTCTCAACGTTGTGCATGTTGTGCATGAATAAAGGAAGTTCTCTTAACCTAGACCCTATTATATCTGGTAATCACGTTGTGATCATAATTATGATGATGTCTATATATGTATATATCCATGTATGTATGTCATTATCTGATGAGATCATGATTGATTTATGTTGATGTTTATATATGTATATATGTATGTATGTCGTGTCTGACAGGGTCTTCATGGATCATGATTGATTTATGCTAATGATTATATATATATATATATATATATATATATATATATATCTATATGTATGTATGTATGTATCTATGTCATTGTATGACAGGGTTTTCAAGGAGAATTATTATGGAGGAATGATTTCTTATGTAGGTGAATGGAATGAAGAGGTTCTATGTTTTATGAGGAATCAAGTGGCAGAGTAGCCTTAACAGATCTATGAGGTCAGTATCATGTGGGTATGATTTGATATTATGTGATTATATTATGTATATGGTTATGTTATGGACAGGTAATGTTGAGGGGTGCATCAGCGAAGTGAAAGTAGTGTGATATGAAACATGCTAAGATAAGCATGGATAGTGGAAACACACTAGAAGCAAGGTTGCTTTGTGGGATTAGTATGTGATCTATGGATGTGCAATACTACTATTGTGTATATGTTGCGCATGTTGTGTATTCAGTGATTGTACCCATGGTTATGTGTACATGTAACATATGTAGTGTTGTGTACATATGATATTCTATGCTTTTTTTCTATATATGTTGTGTGTATATTGCGTATGCAGTGCTACGTATAAATGGTACTATGTACATGTTTGATATTCAATGTTGTGTACATATCATATTGTGTGCATGTTGGATATGCAGTGTTGTGTATGTATGGTGCTATGTACATGTTGAATATGAAATTCTATGTACATATCGTGTTGTGTGCATGACATACATATGGTGCTATGTAAATGTTGAATATGCAGTTCTATGTACATATGGTGTTGTGTGCGTGACATCCATATGGTGTTATGTACAAGTGGTGTTGTCTGCATGATTTTACAAGTGGTGTTGGTTGCATGTGGTTCTATGTACATGTTGTACATGTGGTGATGTGTGCAAGTGGTGTCGTGTACATGTCGTTCATGTGGCGCTGTGTAGAAGTGGTGTCGTGTACATGTCGTGCATGTCGTGCTGTGTACATGTGGTATTGTGTACACATTGTATAGGTGGTGCAGTGTACATTTGGTGTTGTATACATGTTGTGTAGATGGTGTCGGGCACATGTGATGTTGTGCAGGTAGTGTCCTGTACAAGTGGTATTGTGTACATGTTGTGTATATGGTACTAGTATACATGTGGTATTGTGTACATGTTGTACATGTTGTGTTGCGAGGATGCAGTATTATGTATGTGCATGGTGTAGTCGTGGTATCTTAACATGTGTATTCATTGTGTTGTACTCTATATATGTATATGTATTGGGTTGTATTTTACATCGGGTGTAGTTGTAGGTGTTTTATGTCGGTGTAGGCGTATGTATTGTGTTGTATAGTACACTAATTGTAGATGTATATTTTTTATGTTGGTGTAGGTGTAGGTGTATGTGTTGTTTTGTACACTCAGTGTAGGTGTATGTGTTATGTTGTGTGATAGATGTGGGTGTATGCATTGTGTGTTGTTGTATGCATTGTGTGGATGTATGTGTTGTGATGTACATGGTGTGTATGTGTATGTGAGTAAAGAGAAGCAAGGGAATTAGGTGCTTTCCGGGTGTGGCAACCGATCTTGTGTGTGTAGAGAAAGAGAAAAGGTAGAAGTAAGAACTAATGAAGGATAAGTATAGGTAGTTTATTTCAATCTTGTTATGTGTGTGATCTGTGATTCTGACTTATTATGGTTACATGTGATTTATGATTATGTTTTATGATGATTGCATGTGATTCATTATTTTAATTTATGGTGGTTGTGTTTTGAAATAACTAGATGTGATATGCTTATACATGATGATTTGATCAAATATCCAGTTTGAATTGTGATAGGAAGTAAACAGGATTGAAAGTGTACCTTATTGACGAGCTACCAATGAGGTATGATTTGAGGTTATTTCAATTTATTTTGAATATAGTGGAAGCTATGTGCTTGGTACAGGAAGCATGGAAATGGACGATTGGGTGGTTGAAACCGACTACAAGAATTAGTAGTGTCAATAGTAAAAGGAATTGGAACATGCAGTAGTATGTTGTTAAAGAATTTCAGGAGAAGGGCCATTGTGGTAAATTGGTACCCAATAGTGTCCATTGATTTCCATGAGAATTCTATGACCAATATGATGGTTTTGAGGTAGGTATATGCCTTGGTTGTTTGAACTTCCAATGCGATGAAACCCTTTCCAAGGGATGGACTTCCTAAGATGGGGGCTCAAGTAGAACTTGGAAGGTGAGTGATTGCACGAAAGGGGATTACCCAATTTCCCAAGGGACTGTTTATCAACAAAGAGAAGGTCAGGGATGGATTTTTTTTGGTCATTAGCATTGCTAGATGGAATCATATGCACATTGGGAGTGTGCCTTGGAACAATGAGCTTGTAACTGTTCACTGAGAGGACAAGTGGTGCAGGATTGTAGCACTGGACATTGGATGCAACTTTGACTTTGATAGTGAGTTTTGGACTTCTTAGGAAGGAGGTGAATCCTGGTATTACTTTGAGGGTGGAGGTGTGAGCCTCTGGATTCCCTTGTTTCTAATACGAGAATCATATCCTTGTATTTGTTGGTTGAGAAAATGTGTACGTGTGTATATGTGTATATTATTGTAAACATTGTATTGAGCTAGATTTATAAAGCTCTATAGATAGTATGATTATTTGTTAGTTGAAGAAAATGTGGTTGTTATTGTACATACCGTAATGAGATGTGTTATAAAGCTCCAGTGAATGGTATGTTTGTTATGTTTTAAGCAGTGGTCATTGTAAATACTGAAACAAGCTGTGTTATAGAGCTCCATGTGTAGTATGGTTTGTTTTTAACAATTTTTTAGTTTGTAGGTGTCATTGAACACTGAGGACGATGTTTCCCAAAGGGGTGGGTTCTATAATAAACCTGGTAAAAATCCATGTAAAAAAATCTATAAGACCATGGTTTATGGGACACGTATTCCAAGTTGAATGGTGGGAAAAAAATCCTAGAGGGTGTACATTTGGTTTATTGTAGGTAAAGGAAATTGGCAAAGTCAATGGAAGAGGCATTGGAAAGGAATGACACATTAATTGGCATTTTATTTATAAAAATAATGGAAATTAGGAGAAAAGGAAGGTGAAAGGTCACAAGTTTAATGTGAGGAGGAAAATGAATAAAATAGAGGCCTCATTAATAAAAAGGATTATGGCGGTCAGTTGTTAAGATTTTTCTCAGTTCAATTTTGGAGCTCTCATTATTCTCTCTCTCTCTCTCTCTAAAACTCTTGGATACTTAGATTTTTCTTGGAGCACTCTTGGAGGGTGTGGATACTTGGTGATTTTGAGAAAGAAGGAAAAGGAAGAGCAAGAAAGAGCAAGTGGACATTGGGATCAACAACTACCGTGGGATTTGATTGCAGGTATCGAGTTGCATGTATGTTTTCCTCACTAGTTTTGGCATGCATGGTGTATGCATGTGGATTTTCCTAGCCTTTCCATTTCTTGGATAGACATGGTGTTGTGGGTTTATTTCCATTTATAATTTTATGGTTGGTTCTCATGATTCCTTTAGCTATGCATTGATTTATTACTTCCTGGAAGCCTTGGTTGGAAAAACACTCTGGAAGTCAGACAAACAACTGTGAGTTGAGTTACTAGTCCTGGAAGCCTTGGTTGGAAAAACACTCTAGAAGCCCTAGGTGGGTTGAGTTACTATTCCTGGAAGTCCTAGTTGGACAAATTCTTTGGAAGCCCTGTAACAGTTGGGGTTGAGTTACTAGTCTTGGAAGCCCTGGTTGGAACAAACACTCTGAAGCCCTATAACAACTTGGATAGAGATCAATCCATGATGGTTAGTGATGTCCGACTGTGAGATTGAATCACTAGTTTGGGGTTGAGATTTTTTGGTCTTTATAGCCCTGGTTTGGTTTTTATTAATGTGTTTAATAAAGTCCCACATTCATGCTTGGAATATGGCACGGGGGTGATTGGCTGAAGTGAGACTTGGCTCAGCCAATCTATGGTCAGGTGGAACATGGAAGTCCCATCTCTGGTTGGTTTTACTAGTGAAGAGATCATTCCTATATTATTTGGTATGAAAATGTATTGTTTATGTATGGATGCATTTGTTGTTGTATCCATTGTATTTATTTTTTTATTATGTTGGTTATAAGTATGTTTTCGTTCAGTGACAATGTATGGCTTTATCTATGTTTTTACATGTAAATGAATACACAATGTATCTATGATCAAATAGATTGTATTCTAGCTTATGAGGTAGGGGATCAATTCTTCTTTTCCATTCTCAAATTTGTAAGAGACATTTATGTTTAAATATGTTGTTTATACCTGTAGATGCAATGTTTGTGACATGTTTGATGAAATGTATGTCATGGCTAAGAGAGTCGAGATGAGTCCCTTGTTATGTGATTGTTTTTGTACCTTTGTTTTTATGTTATTTAACATCTTTTGAAGTTTTAGGGAGTCCTAGGCAGTGACCTAGGATCTGGGGCTAAAAAAGTGGCACAAATCCCGGAGCTACAAGCACATAATTGACCTTTTGGGGCCCTGGTCGCGACCTTGCCAAGGCATGCCCAAAACTATATGTTTCTATCTGCTACCTTTCCCTTACATGCCCATTGATAAGGCCTAAATGGGTCAAAAATTAGTCCCCGTTCAAGGTTAAGGGGTCTAGGAGGTTGGGTTATCTCCTGGAGGTGTTGTTGATGCAGTGTAAGGTTTGTTTGTTGGGGTTCCATCAGTTCCACTTCCTTAAGGTCATCCAGGAGGTTGAATATCATATTAGTAGCCTCTCGTCACATGTTTACCCTAGTTGTACGGTTACTTGGGTAGATGTGGGAAGGGGGTGTTACACGAATTCAATATTACTATTATGGATAGTCATGGAAAGGAGAATACAGTTGTTGATTTTATATATAGAATCCAAAATTATAATAAATATATTCCTGTAAAAGATGATTTTCCTTATGAATATGTTTTTGCAGTATCTATTAAATCTCCTTGGTTTGCAGATATTGCTAATTATTTGGCTACAAGGAAGTTACCTTCATATTTGTCTCCTTGAGATAAAAGGAAATTTATTCAAACCAATGCATATTATTCATGGATAAATGAAGAAATTTACAAAACGTGACCTGATTTAATCATTCGAATATGTTTTAGAGGGGATGAAGTACCAGAAATCTTAAAGGCTAGTCATGATGAACAATGTGGAGGAAATTTTTCTAATAAAAGGAATGCTTAAAAAATCCTTCTCTTAGGATATTATTGGCCTTCTCTTTTCAAAGATGCAAAAGAATATTTTAAGATATTTGATAGTTGTCAGAGGATGGAAAAGCATGTTCCTTTAGATGATATGCCTCTACAATCTCAGGTACTCATTGAACCTTTTGAAAAGTGGGCTTTAGATTTTTTTGGTCCAATTAATCCTCCATCAAGACAAAAAGGGTACATTCTTGTTTGTACAAATTATGTCACTAAATGGGTAGAAGCTAAATCACTTCCTTTTGTTGTTGAAAATGTTGTAGTTTCATTTATTTTTGACGATATCTTCACTTGTTTTGGTTTCCCAAGGGAAATTGTGACAAATCAAGGTACTCAATTTACATCCATGTCGGTGCAGAAGATAATGGAGGAATATAAAATCAAACATCATAAATCCACTCCATATCATCCCCAAGAAAATGGACATGTTGAATCAACCAATAAATTGATTGAAGCAATTCTTACCAAAATTGTGCATCTGCATTGAAAGGATTGGGAAGAAAAGCTTCCATAAGCTTTATGGGCATATTGTACCACATAGAGAAACACAACAGGGAATACACCTTATGAACTTCTTTATTGGAAACAAGTCTTGTTCCCTATTGAGTTCCAAATAAATACCTTCAAAACAACAGTCAAATTGGGTATTGATCTATCAGAAGCACAAAAACAAAGAACAAAGTAATTGAATGAACTTGATGAGATTCGACAAGATGTTATTCATAGAACCAGAATAGTTCAACAACAAATGTCTAGATGGCATGATAATTTTATCAAAGACAAAAAGTTCCAGCCAGGAGATTTGGCATCACTTTTTTATTCTAAATTTAAGGATTTTCAAGGAAAATTTCAAACTCATTGGCTTGGTCCTTATGAGGTTGGAACTATCTTTGATCATTGAGCATTCAAAATTAAAATCATTGGTGAAGAAAGATAACTTTCCTTGTAAATGGTTGTAGATTATGAATATATCATAAACCATTGACAAAGGAAGAGTTCATTAGAAGTCTGCAAGATAATATTGATTTGAAGTTGGCCAGGAAATATTATTTTTCCTCTCCAACTTAAATTGCAAATTGGTTTCTATTTTCTCAAAATAATAATAATAATAATAAAAGAGAAAAAAATTGTATAATCATGAAAACCAACATTGTTGGCATGTTTGCACAAAAAATATAAGTAGAAAACCAAGAATTCTTGGTAGCTTAGATTTTCTTTTTAAATTCCCTCTTCTTGTCCCATTTCTTTATATTTCCCTTTTTGAAAAATAAGACAACTACAAAATTGTTAATAATATGCAGCTCTCATGAAATTCTACAGCTGACTTGATTGATTACAACCAGAGCAAATGAATATCATGGCCAAAGAAAATTGAATGGAGATCACAACTAAAGCAACCTGAAAAACCTACAAAAGGATAAAAGGTATGTAAATATTAGTTAGATAATAAAGGGGAAAAAAATGAGTTATGAGAATAAATATATGAATGACCGTTGCTACCGCCATTTGGTATAATAATTACCCTCGTTATGACATTACTTTGGTTTGAACGAAAATATCTATGTCTTGTCAAAAGGGTATGAAATCATTATCAAAACCTTGTTATCATTTGAATTCACTCCATTGCATCGGTATGTAATCCCACTTCCTTTGAATACCATCATAGTCCCTCAGATCATATCCTTTCTACTCGGCCCTATTTCATTGCCGAGAAAACTTCACCTGTTACCCAAATTTTGTCTCATTGACCAAATACATAACCAAATTCATTCCAATACCCTGTAAAAAATGGAAATTAGAGACTAATACTTCTTTAGCATGGGAATCATCGTACATTTGGAGCCAAATGGGGATAAATTTCTTGAAGCATATCCATAGGTAAAATAAGAGTTGCAACAAGCACAATGGTTAAATGTATTTGAAAAGTTTGATGGGCACGAGAAATAAGTCACGAAATCATTTTCTCATGCCTATGATGGTATATAAGCCAAGATTGGGGATATTAAATTTCTTTTGACAGATTCATTCATGGGAGAAGCTATCAGATTGCCAAGAAACAAAGATATTTGGTTTAATAACCGGAAGATTAAAGAAAAAGAGTGGGAGGTCTTCCTTTAAAACCTATATATGTATATCTTTTTTTTCAAGAAAGGAATTCTAGTCACAACCTTAAAGAATTAATGGAGAAATTTTCTATTAATTATTGAGAAATTCATAATTTTTGAGGGAAGATTCGGAAATATGTTATTTTACCATGCTCGCTTAATGATGAATTTTATTGGTTGTAATGAAACTGATTTTCCATATTTACTGCTTTGTAGCTTAAGAAAATTGGATGCTAACATTCAGAGAAAAAGAAATTTCGTTGACAATGCTTTATATCATCACAGGTTATTGAAAATTTTAATTGAAGTGCATTTGAAAAGCAAAGGGGATAATTGGGAATATTTTATGATAAGAAATAATTTCAAGGAAGTAGAACAAGATGAACCCAATGCTAAGACAAGGAAGAGTAGAAGAAAAATTCCCTAAAACCCTAAGAAAAAATCACCTGCATAGGAAAGACAATAGGATGAATATTCTGATGATGAAATCCCTCTTGCAAATATGTTAGAAAATCTTAAGTAGAAAAATGTTAGACGAAATAAAACCAACAACAAAGATGAATGTACATCAAAGAGAGAGAAAAATAAAGGAAGGGTTAATAAGAAAAATCATCCCCTCACTATGGAAAAGTCACCAATGAAAGTAAGAATAAGTGCAAGGTGCAATAATCCAGCCAATGAACAGTCTAAACAATCTCCATGATTTATTGATCTAGAAGAAGAATATAACACCCTCTTCCCAAATCTACCCAAGTAACCATCCATCTGAGGTAAATATGTGACAAGAGGCTACTAATACGATATTCAATCTCCTAGTTGACCTTGAGGAAGTGGAACCAACAAAAACATGACAAACATGCCTTGCACAACGTCAATGACATCCCCAAAAGGTAACCCAACCTTCCAGACCCCTAATCGTTGTGGGAGACTAAATTTTTAACCATTTTGATCCTTAGTTATAGGAATTCGAAGGAAAGGTAGCGGTTGGGATCCTATAGTCACAAGCACAACATAGAAAGCATGCAACTAGGGCCCTAAATACACAGTTTTGTGCCTACAACTCCGGGATTTGTGCCACATTTTTAGCCCCAAAGCCTAGGTCACTACCCAGAACTTCATGAAACTTTAGGGGATGATAAATAACATTAAAAAAAATGTGCTAAAGTAATCACATCATCAAGAACTCATCTGGACCCCTCTTAGCCATGACATGCATTTCATCAAACATGTCATAAGCATTACATCTATAGGTTTCAATAACATATTTAAGCACGGTGTTATCTTACCTATATGAGAATCACTAAGAAGCATTACTCCCCTATATCATAAACTACAATATAATATATTCAACCATAGATACATTTTGTATTCATTTACAGGTTAAAACAGAGATAGAGCCATACATCATCACTGATCGAATACATGCTTATAGCGAGCACAATAACAACAGAAATAAAATGGATATAACAACAATACAATCCATACATAAAATAGTACATTTTCATTCCATATACTAGAGGAATGAGCTCTTGATTACTGCATGTAAAAAAAAACTGGAGATGGGACTTCCATGTTCCACTCGACCATAGATTGGTTAAGCCAAGTCTCACTTCAGCCAATCAATATCATGCCGTATTCAAAGCATTAATGTGGGATATCATCAAGCACATCAATCATAATCATTCCATGGTTTCCAGAGGCCAACCCACCTCAACCCTCAACCAGTGATTCCACCTCATGGTCAGACATCACAACCGTCATGGATTGGTCTCTATATAAGTTGGTCCAGGGCTCTAGAGTGTTTGTTCCAACCAAGGATCCAGGACTAGTAGCTCAACCCTAGTTGTTTTTGGGCTCCAGAGCGTTTTTCTAACCAAGGATCTAGGACTAGTAACTCAACCCACCTAGGGCTCTAGATCATTTGTCCAACCAAGGCTTCAAAACTAGTAACTAAACCCAACAACTGTCTACTGGGCTCCAAAGCATTTTTCCAACAAAGTTTCTAGGAACTAATAAATTAACCTAAAAATTAAAGGAATCGTGAAAACCAACTAGAAAAAATCAATGGAACAAACCCACAAAACCATGGAAATCCATGAAATGGAAAGGCTAGGAAAATCCACATGCATACACCATGCATGCCAAAACTAGTGAGGAAAACATACATGAAACTCGGTACCTACACTCATAACTTGTTGTAGATGTTGATCTTGATGTCTTATTGCGCTTTCCTTCTCTTCCTTTTCTTCCTTGATCCAAATCTAAAAAAATACGACACTCTCCAAGAGTGCTCCAAGAATACTCTAAGTGTCCAAGAGTATGAGAGAGAGAGATATATATAATAGAATGAGAGCTATAAGTATGAGTAAAATCTTTCCAACTGATCCTCATAAGCCTTTTTATTAATGATGACTCTTTTTTCTTCATTTTCCATTATTTTCCTTCATTTTCCTCCTCACATGCAACCTGTGACCTTTCACCTCCCTTTTCTCCTAATTTACATTATTTTCATAAATAAAATGCCAATTACTGCCTCATGCCTTTCCAATGACTTTTCCATTGCCTTTTCCATTGTCTTTTCCAATTTCCTTTAGCCATAATAAACCGAGTGAACACCCGGTAGGATGTTTTTTCCACCATTCAACTTGGAATACGTGTCCCATCACCATGGTCTTATATATTTTTACATGAGTTTTTACCAAGGCTGTTACAGAACCCTCCCCCTTGGGGGAACACCATCCTCTGTGTTAAATTACGCCTACAAACCAAAAAACTGTTGAAAACAAAAAAATACTTCCTATGGAGCTTTATAACATAGCTCATTGCAATATTTACAATGACCATATGCTAAAATATGAAAATCATACCATCGACTGGAGCTTTATAGTAAAACTCATTACCATATTTACATTAAAAACCACATATACTTAAATCATATTTGCTTCAATAAAAAAAATAACCATACTGTTTGCAAAGCTTCATAAACCAACTTGATACAATATTTACGATAATATACACATACACACATTTTTCCAAGCAATAAATAAAAGGATATGATGCCCGTATCAGCAACAAGGGAATCAAGAGCCTCACACCTCCACCCTCAAAATTAGTTCTAGGATTCAACACCTTCCTAGGAACTCCAAAAAAACTGTCAAATTCAATGCTGCATCCGATGTCCAACGCTACAATCTTGTGCCACTTTTACTCTCAGTGATCAGTTACCGACACACTCCCAAGGTGCATCTGATTCCATTTGGAAATGCTAATGACCAAAAAAAATCCATGCCCGACCTTCCCTTCTCTTCTACACAATCCCTCGGCAAAGCCGGTCACCCCTTCTATGCACTCTATCACCTTCCAAGTTCCACTAAAACCCCCATCTTGGGAATTCCATCCCTTTCCAAGGCTTCCTCACATCAGAAGATACAAAAAACAAGGCATATCCCTACCTGAAAACCATCATACCGATCATAGCATGCTCATGGAAACTAGTGGAAACTATTGGGTAACAATGTGCCATAATGGACCTTCTCCTGAAGTGCTTTACCAACACATGATTGCCTGTTTTAAGTCCTTTTGTTGTCGCTGTTAATTATTGCAGTCAGTTCCAACCATCCCAAACCGGGCATTACATACTTTCCTGTACCAAGCACATAATTTCCATTAAACTTGAAACAAATTGAAATAAATTCACATCATACCTCATTAGTGGCGCATCAACAGGGTAAAATTGCAATTTTGTTTGCTTCATGTAACAACAAGTCAAACTAGAATCTTTGACCAAATCATCATGTATAAACATATCACATTAGGTTAGCTAAAAACAAAACCATCATAGATCAAAATAATAAATCATATGTACCCATCATAAATCAGAACCATAGATCACATGTAATCATCATAGACTAGAATCATAAGTCACATGAAAAATAAAACTGAAATAAAATATTTGTATTTATCCTTCATCAGTCCTTACTTCTACCTTTGTTCTTTTGTACACACATTAGATCAGTTTCCACACCCGGAAAGCACCCAATGCCTTTGCTTCTCTTCAATCACGTATAAATACACATAGTGTACATCACGTACATCCACACAAGGCGTACATGTAGTATTCCTAAATTATCTTGTAGCTAATAGGAATATTAATTTTACCTTGTTTATTTTGCATTTCATGATTGATGAATAAATTGTAGAGGACATGTAAAACTCCTAAAAACCAAGAATAATCAATGCCTATGTGAAAAGAGACATATCTAGGCTATGCAAATAAACTCCTGCAGGTGTGAATAGGTCTAAATCACAAGAGTGGGTCACCTTTGACCAAGTCAACAACGCAGTCTAGATGCATTGAACCTCCTTGAGGGACAACGCAGTTCTAGAAGGAGACTCTAAATGTGAAAGGGGCTAAACTAATGAAGTGGTTTAGGGTTTGGCAAGAATCCTATCTTATAAAAGGAGGAGGAGAGCAACAAGAGAGGTTTTGTTGAAGATATTATTTTCTGAAGGTATTTTCTGCTCAGACATCCCTTGTTGGGTCTTCCTGTTCAAGAATCCCACCTCCTTCCTTGAGTAGCTCTTGGAGGAGACCTGTGTTATCTTTTCCACATCAGGCTTTTAGGTCAATTTCACCTTACACCTACAGTACTGATCCTATTGAGGGTTGGGTTGTCCTTGTGAGTTGCATCAGTGGAAGACACTAGATCTGCTCAGATCTAGCCTATACTAGTGGCTCTTCTAAGTGAGTGTGTCTTTTAACCTCCTGTAAGAGTTCATTAGATGATTGTGCTTCAAATCTAGACCTTGGCATCAGGCCAAATCATTTTCAAAGGCTGCAACATAGTTTCTCTCCCTGGACTGTGTTATTTGCAAAGGAGAAGTTGCAGGGTGTTTTGTCTGTATTTTGGAGGAGAGATCTCGGTGCTAGGAATCTTCCTTTCACTATGGTGATCCATGGATTGACCATACAATCCATGTTTTTTTCAGATTTGGTCTACTGTACCATTGTATTTTTCAGAAATTTCTGAATCATTCTACAGATCTACAACTTTAGATCTCAGATCTACTCTTTGTGCTTCATGTTTTGCACAAAACCCCAAGGGGAATGTATAGATCAACATTTCTTGTGCATAGATATGTATTAGATATAAATTTTTATTTACAGATCTGCCCTAGATCTGAATATTAATAAAATTCTACTTCAGCCCCTAAAAATAATGCTGTCATGGTTATGCAGTATTTTCTTATGGTTGTAGCACCTCATTTCTGAGGATTTTTGTTGTATAGTCTCATTCTTCATCTTGTATAATGTATGGGCTGTAAAAAACATCTGATTTTTTGTTACATATCTGATTTCTGAACCTCCATACCAGCCTCCTATTTTTCTTCAGTTGATCTACATTATTTCCGAAGCAGTCCTTTGCATATAGCGGCAGCCCCTCTGTTTGGGTGATTTTCATCTAGACTAGTTTGTGGGAGATCTGTTTAACCCACCTAGTCTAGTTTGTTTTTGCTCTCCTTTTGGATTTATAACTTAGATGAGTTGATATAAGGGATCCAGGAGTTGAAAACTCATTTCTATGCATAGAATTCTCAGAAGTGCATTATTTCAGTGACTTCTTCATTATATTATATTTATTAATTATTAGTTATATATAGTTATCTTAGGTTTTATTAAGTGAACGGGCATGATCAAATATCATGCCTCTTCACCAAGGGACACCATGAGGCTATATTTAAAGCCTCGGTGATTCCCCATTGTAATCATCTCTCATCTTTTATCAATAATAATATATACTTATAAAGTTTACCAGAGTTTTTACACTCCATTGGTATCAGAGCCATCGCTCTTCGGGATCTGTGTGATCACCCAGAATTAAGGAATTACAAGAAAATTCCAGAATTGCAGATTTTTTTAAAAACCAAGTGCTTGTGGGCAACAACATTTGTTTTTAAAAAAAAAAGAAGGAAGAAATATATAATATATATATATATTAATAAAATAAAGAGAGAAGGAAAGTTAACACAAAGGGGGAAATAAATTAAAATATAAAAAAAATATATATATATATATATATATATATATATATATTTAAAAGAAAATAGTTCCAAAAGAAAAAGAAAAAGAAAAAGTAAAAAGAGATATATATATATATAAAGAAATACGTACATGTGAAGACAAAGTAAAATTAAAAAGGAAGAGTAATTACTCGTGGTTTACAAGCTCGTGGTTTTTGGGCCCATGGTAATTGCCCATGGTATTAAAACCCATTTTCCCTTTTCAAAACAACGTGCCTTTTCAAAACAAAGTGACTTTTAAAAACAACGTGACTTTTCAAGGTTAACAATCTTTTTCCCCATAATTATATATATATATATATATATTTCAAATAATAAAATAATAATAATAATTATTATTATTATTATTTAAAGATATATATATAATAATAATAATAATAATAGAAATTATTATTATTATTTCAAAAAAATTTTAATTTAATTAGTTAATTAAATATTAATTAATTAATTAATTTAAAAAAAAAAAGAGGGAAAAACTGGCAGAAAAATATTCCCCACCTCATACACGTTCAATGTCTTCATCAATGTCGATGGCCGAATTCCAGAAGAAATTGGTGGATCTCGAGAAACAGATCAATAATAATTCTGAAGAATTCGGAAAAAGATTAATCGATCTTGAAGGTACAGTTGCAGGACACTCCAACGACATCAAAAAGGTTCATGATACGACAAATCAAATAGAAAGACAAATGTGGCTAAATCATCACGAGGCCACAGAAAAGCATAACGAAGCAATGAACAAGATGACAAAACTCTTCAATAAGCTAAATGATAAGATAGATAAGTTAAGTCAGACACAATCCCCAATATTTCCTAATATGGAACAAAATCAACAAAACAATTCCGCAGATTCAGGGAACTCAGAAGAGCATCAGGAAAAAACCGATTCCCCACATCATCAAGAAGATAGTAATGCAGATTTTCAAAATAAGCAGCTTTGGAATGCATTTGCTAATCAATATCCCCTTCTTGTTCCACCATTAGCATATCAGCGAAAAGCCAAAATCGAGCTACCCAATTTTGATGGTAATGAAAAAAATAGTGTTGCATGGCTTAATAAAGCGGAAGAATATTTTGAGATTTATGACATTACTAGTGATGACGAAAAAATTAAGCATGCTTCCATGAAAATGGAAGGAGAAGCATATAATTGGTATATGTGGTGGAAAAAAACGACGCTTGTTATCAGTTGGAGGAAATTTAAGGATGCATTCTTCAAAAGGTTTCAAGGCATAAAAGAAGAAAAAAAAATTTCAACGTTTATCAAATTACGCCAAAAAGGAGATGTGGATGAGTACACTCGAGAATGGGAGACCTTGGCAACACGAGTACCAGGATTGTCGGAATCTCGTCTAATCCAGTCTTACATCTCAGGACTTAAAATCCACATACAGGAAGAGCTAGAACTACATGAAATTACATCCGTAGAAGTAGCAAGGCAAAAAGCAAAAGCTGCTGAAAAGAAATTTGTAAGATTATCAAAACCAGAAAAAGTATATTCGAGACGACGGTTTCCTCAATCTACAAAAGAAGATAACATGAAATATGTTCCACCACGCCTTCGCGAAGGAGACAAATCTAACTTGGAAACACAAAGAATGAGGGAAGGTAAATGCAAACGTTGTGGCGAAAAATGGGACCCTAAGCACAGATGTGCTAATGGGAAAGAAAAAAATCTGTATAATTGTGAAGCAACTAATGATTCTAACAATGATGACTCAGACATAGAAGGGATAGAAGATACCCTAGAATTCTCCCCAGAAGTAGATGATGACAACACTCCGCAAGTGTCATTATCAGCCATGACAGGTATATCACAACCTCAGACACTAAAATTAAGGGGACATATTAAGAAAAACAACGTAATGGTTCTCATAGACACAGGCAGCACGCACAATTTTCTAGATTCAACCATGGCCAAAAGACTCAACCTCTTTACTTTTCCCATGCCTAATATGAAGGTAATGGTGGCAGATGGTAAGAAAATTGAACAAGTAGGAAAATGCCATAAAGTCAAATTGCAGATTAAAGACTTTCATTTAGAATCTCCATTCTACACAGTTCCATTACGAGGAGTAGATGTGGTCTTAGGAATTCAATGGCTACAAACTCTAGGTACTTATTCTGCCAACCATCAGAAGCAGTTTATAAGTTTTAAGTGGAAAGGGCAGAAACACAGGTTGTATGGATTCCAAGCCCCAGAAGATCAAGTCGTATCTTCCTCTCTGATGATGAAGATGATTCAAACAGGAGCGCCAACATCTACAGTACAATGTCATCAGTTAGAAATGTTATCTTCAAAAGGGAGCCACGAAGAGTCACCAGAAGAACAAGGACTAGTTCGGACACACGAAAAAGTATTCCAGGATCTACCCATAAAAGTGCCTCCAGATAGGAAAATCAAACATCCAATAGAAGTCAAGATAGGATCTGACCCTGTCGATATCATATCTTTTCACTATCCACATCAACAAAATATTGAACTCGAGAAGATGCTCCACGATCTTTTTAAAATGTGGGAAGCAAGAGCTCGCCACTCGAGAAACCTAGGCTTTCATCAACGATGTCCTTCATTACGTATGCTTTGAGGACAAAGCATCTTTAAGAGAGGGGCAATGTTATGTATATTTATTAATTATTAGTTAGATATAGTTATCTTAGGTTTTATTAAGTGAAAGGGCATGATCAAAGATCATGCCTCTTCACCAAGGGACACCATGAGGCTATATTTAAAGCCTTGGTGATTCCCCATTGTAATCGTATCTCATATCTCATCTTTTATCAACAATAATATATACTTATAAAGTTTTCAGGTTTTACACTGCCTCCACTTATTTGAGAAATTTGTCAATTTTGGGATATTACAGTTATATTGGAGCATGATCTCTGGCTCAGCCTGTGAGTCTCAGCCAAAGAAGATCAAGATGATGAAGAAGATTTGTTACTCTCATCACTTTTCAGATCCAGTAAGAACCGCTCCAAGGATATTGAATAAGAAGAAAAGAGAAGGAGAAGTGAAACTCCTAAAGGGTTTCAAGAGCAGGAAGATATTTCGATCAGATCTAAAAGATCTATACATGAGGAAAATTTTGAATCCTCATCTCATGGATATGTGCACTCAGCCATATCACCAAAGCTTCAGAATTATTTCTGTGATTTCTTCAGGAAGAGGAAGAAAGGAGGTGTACCCGAGAAGGAGACTCTTAGAAAGAATTTGCAGGAGTATGAAGCTCAATCCAAGGAGTTCCAAGATAACTTGAACTTCCAAGGGTTCTGCAAGATCAAGGAGATAAAAGGAACCGAGAAGGAGCAGCATGGTATGGGTAGGTTCTATCTATCTACCTTTTATGGATCACCTAAATGTCCAGTTAGGGTTTGGGTGGAGGAGATAGGCAACTTTGTGCAACAACATCAAGTTTCAGAGATTGAAGCCATCAAAGTAGCAGTGCTGCATTTTGAAGGTAAAGCATATGCTTGGTGGTTTTTTGAGTATTTTTCCTTGAAAAATGAAAATACACCCACTTATGAAAGGTTTATTGCAAGATTAATAGAGAAGTTTGATGAAGCTCCATGTATAAAATCTTCTATTGACACTATCAAACCACATCAGACAAATCTTTTGCATGTGTTGGAAGGGTCTATGAATACAACTCCATTTTTGAAAACCATGAAGGCAGGTGTGAGATTGTTTGATGGCTTTCCAAGGGTGAGATCCCCTTTGGATGAAGGGCCTTCTTCTCAAGAGGGAAGCATGGAGATTCCTCCTTCAATAAATGACCAAGATCTAAGGTCTCTTGTTGATGATGAGGAAATTTCAGTTATTGAAGAGGAGGGGAAGGAAGGAGATGATAACATAGTAATGAAAATGGCACCTCAAGCACCTCATGAAGAGGAGGATGGAGCACTTGTTGTAAGGAAAGAAATTCTTGCACACTTTCAAGGAGTTCCAGAAGATCTCACACATAAGGCTCTTGGCATAACACATGAGCAGCATGTACCATCATTGTCCAATGATGAAATCTTGGAGATAGAAGGAGGAAAAGAGGAGGAAGGCCATCACAAGATGGAGAGCATGAACCCTTCTTTGTTCCAAAGCTTGGAAGCACAAAGAAGGCAAGAGAACCTATGCAGTAAAGATAGGGGCAAATCTGTCTACCTACATCCACATTCTACTCTATTCCTTGACACCTCCTTGCAAGGAGGTATTCTACCAGGAGCACCTCTTGATGGGAGGAAGTATAAAGTTTTCTCTCAACTATGTGAAAAATATGCATACTTGGATAAGGAGGTAGCCTTGGGAGAAGCCAGCACAGCGCAGAGAATCTTTCATGAATTCAGGAGAGAGATGAGCAATTTCCTGAAAGGGGCATTGCTAACTCCCACTTAGATATCTGCGTTGAGAGAGGAGAAATTGGAGATCTATGATGGCATGAGCATGAGGACACATGTAAACTCCATATATTTGGGGCAGCCCATGATTTCTTCATTTAAAAAGAAGATTTCTGAACATGGCAAGGGGATGCTAACCCTCTTGTATACATGGGCCAAAATGAGGAAGTTTTCGAAGACAAGGAGTTTCCAAGGGGAAGTTGATTTCCATATAATTCAATCTTGTCTTGAGCAAGATCAAATACAAATGGGGCAGCAAAGAGGAGATTATGAAGCTCCAACATATGATTTTTACATCAATAATGTTAAAGGAAGGAGCCATGATATGACAGAGGCAGCATTTCAAACCTCTACAGCGTTGTCATTCTTGGAGAGCTTGGATCCTTATTGGGATTCCCAACTCATGATGGAGTACTCCAAGGACCTTTTCACATTTTGGGTTCTTGATGGGGAATTAAAGGATGAAAGGTTCAAGGTAGTTGATGGATTCATCTATTTCTATAATCTTATCCTTTTGAATAGAGACTCCAAGCTTAAGGAGAGACTACTAGATGCCACCTATGAGATCCTACTTTCCAAACCCACTGGTTTCATTAGAGCATATCATACTCTCTTGGGTGAATTCTTATGGGAAGGTTTCAAGGAAGAGGTGCACTCTCATATGAAGATGTGCATGGATTACTTGGTAGATGAGGAGGAACATAGCTCTTGGGAAGAGCCACCATTCACACCTCCTTACTCATTGAGTGTGAGAGGGAACTCACCCATGAGTTACCTCATTGATGTAAAATAAGTGTATAGAGGGACTTGTCTTTCTGAAAATTATAATGTATCTCCTATATGCTTATGTTTTTCTAGTACTCCTTTGCAAAACGTTGCTCCAAAAGGGGGCACTATTTATGATGGGTTTCATGGGCTACTCAAGGCCATGAACTATGTTGATGCAGGTCATTCTTTGGAGGATCTTGGAAAGCTATTACACTCTTCATGGTGTGATTATTTTACACCAACTATGATGCATTTTCTTCAAGCATTCAAAAGGGAGGAGGCAGCAAACAAGTGTTGGGGAAGGCACTTGTCATATCCTATTCTATGGCAGTCAAGGATAAAATTGCGCTGGTTGCACATGAGGGAACATCTTCCTTCTCATTTATCATACATGGAATCTAGCATGATTCTAATCATGATTCCATATGATGAAAATGTTATTACTCTTGGAAACATGGTTGGAGGAGAGGCACATTGGTGGGATGTGTCCTTGGGGAAAGGAGTTCCCCACTCTTTTTGCACTGTATGCTTCAATGGGAGCATGAGATTTTGTATGGCCACTATGATAGATCACTTGTCTCTTTGTAGAGTGAGCCATATGTTTGTTGGGAGCTTGCCTCTTATATGTATTGGGGAGGAGTTTTTCTATGGATTTCCAAGCTGCAAGGTGATCCACTTCATTTGGATGATAGCTTGGAGATGGGAGACTTTCATGAATCATGAAAATCCCCATGATTGTCATCACTTCTATCTTGAGGAGGCCATGGATTAGCAAGAAGGTTTCCATAACAACCTTCCATTCTTTCATGATGAGAACCATTGATTTTACTCATCAAGGGCCAACTTGCACATTGAGGAAGGACCATTGGAAGACAGAACTATTGTAGAAAATTCAGAGCAATGTTGGAGACTATTGGATGAAAAGGCCACAATAGAAGAAGGGGAGATTTTGTAGCACCCTTGCAGTTGCTTGAGGAAAAGTAACATTTTGGAGGGGGAGACTGTAATATTCCTAAATTATCTTGCAGCTAATAGGAATATTAAATTTTCCTTGTTTATTTTGCATTTCATGATTGATGAATAAATTGTAAAGGAGGACATGTAAAAATCCTTAAAACCAAGAATAAATCAATGCCTATGTGAACATAGACATATTTGAGCTATGTAAATAAAATCCTGCAGGTGTGAATGGGTCTAAATTACAAGAGTGGGTCACCTTTGACCAAGTCAACATCGCAGTCTAGATGCATTGAACCTCCTTGAGGGACAACGCAGTTCTAGAAGGAGACTCTAAATGTGAAAGGGGATAAACTAATGATGTGGTTTAGGGTCTTGCAAGAATCCTATCTTATAAATGGAGGAGGAGAGAAAAAAGAGAGGGGTTTTTGAAGATATTATTTTCTCAATGTATTGTCTGCTCAGACATCCCTTGTTGGGTCTTCCTATTCAAGAATCCCACCTCCTTCCTTGAGTATCTCTTGGAGGATACTTGTGCTATATTTTCCACATCAGGCTTTTAGGACAAGCTCACCTTACACCTATAGTGCTGATCCTGTTGAAGATTGGGTTGTCTTTTTGCATTGCAGCAATGGAAGACACTAGATCTACTCATATGTATCCTATACTAGTGGCTCTTCTCAGTGAGTGTGTCTTTTAACCTCTTGGAAGAGTTCATTAGCTGATTTTGCTTCAGATCCAGACCTTGACATTAGGCCAAATCATTCTCAAAGGCTATAGTGTAGTTTCTCTCTGTGGACTGCGTTATTTTCAAAGGAGAAGTTGTAGGGTGTTTTGTCTGCATTTTGGAGGAGAGATCTCCGGTGCTAGGAATCTTCCTTTCACTGTGGTGATCCATGGATTGGCCATACAATCCATGTTTGTTTCAGATCTGATCTTCTATAACATTTTATTATTCAGAAATTTTAGAATCATTCTGCAGATCTTCAACTTTAGATCTCAGATCTACTCTCTGTGCTTCATGTTTTGCACAAAACCCCAAGGGGAATGTATAGATCAAAATTTCTTGTACACAGATCTGTATTAGATCTAAATTTTTATGTACATATCTGCTCTAAATCTGAATATTAATAAACTTCTACTTCAGCCCCTAAAAATAACGCTGTCATGGTTATGAAGTATTTTCTTATGGTTGTAGCCCCTCATTTCTGAGGATTTTTGCTATATAGTCTCATTCTTCATCTTGTATAATGTATGGGATGTAAATAGCATATGATTTGCTGTTAAATATCTGATTTCTGAACCTCCATATCAGCCTCCTATTTTTCTTCAGTGGATCTACATTATTTCTAAAGTAGTCCTTTGCATATAGCTGTAGCCCCTCTCTTTGGGTGATTTTCAGCTAGACTAGTTTGTGGGAGATCTGTTTAACCTACCTAGTCTAATTCTTTTTTGCTCTCCTTTTGGATTTAGATCTTAGATGAGCTGATATAAGGGATATAGGAGCTACAAACTCATTTCTATGCACAGGATTCTCAGAAGTGCGTTATTTCAGCAGGCTTGCTGAGTTGTCCCAATTTTGGGATATTACGGTACAATACCACACCATACATACACCCACACCCAGTGTGAAACACAACATAATATATGTACATACACATACATCCGGTCTATAATACAACACAATACATACACCAACACCAACATACAACACATACACTTACACCTAGTGTACAATACAACACAATACATACGCTTACATCGGCATACAACGCATACACTTACACTTGGTGTACAATATGACACAACACTTATACATGCATATAGTTCGAGACAACAAATTCACATGTCTCGATACCATGCCTACACCATGCACATATATAGTACCACATACCCGCAACACAAGATGTACGACATGCACACGATACCACATGTATACCAGTACCATATGCACAACATGTACACATTACCACTTGTACACAAAAATACTTGCACAAGTGCGCATAACTTCACATGTACATGACACCATGTGTACAATGTGTAAAAAAAGCCAAATATACACCACACCACTTGTACATTGTGTACACAATACCACATGTATACAACACCACATGCACGACATGTACACAGCACCACATTTACACAGCGCCACATACATGACATGTACATGACACCACCAACACAAAACACCATATGTACAACATGTACACAACACCACATGCAAACAATTTCATATGTACAATCACTCAAATAACACCATATGTACAACATGCACAAAACACCATATTTACATAGTTCCATAAATACACAACACCACATATCTGACATTTACGCATAGCACCATATGCACATAACACCACATATCCAACATGGACATAGTATGATATGTACACAACACCGCATATCCAACATGTACATAGTACCATCTATACCTAGCACCACATATGAAATATACACATAACACCATATATATAACATACATATAACATCATATGTTCACAATACTACATATGTTACATGTACGTATCACCATAGGTACTGTCACTAAATATACAACATGCACAACATATACACAACAATAGGACTGCACATCCATAGACCCCACACTCACAACACAAGAAACCTTGCTTCTAGTGTCTTTCCATGATCCATGCTTATCCTAGCATACTGTATATCACACTACTTTCACTTCTTTGAAGTACCCCTCAACATTACCTGTCCGGAACACAAACGTAGGCATAGTACAAGAATATAATATCAATTCATGTCCACATAATATTGAGCTCATATATTTGTCAGGGTTACTCTTCCCACTTGATTGCTTATAAGACCAAGAACCTCTTCATGTCATTCACATGCATAAGAAATCATTCCTCCAAAAGAATGATTCTTGAAAAGCATGTCAGGCAATGACATAGATACACAGATACATACATCTATTTAATTATTAGCATAAAACAATAATCATCATGCTAGACAACGACATACATGCACACATATATACATATAAACATTTAGCAACAAGCAACCATGATCCATGACAGCCATGTTAGACATGAAATACACATGTACATAAATGTATACACATATAAACATCGACATAATCATGATCACAACATAGTTACCGATTATCATAAGGTCAAGTTTAAGAGAACTTCCTTTATTCATTCACAAGATGCACAACATTGAGAACAATAGCTCCCAACATAGATAAGGAATCTAACACCATAGATCCATTCACTTTACCTACTATGCCACTATTTGTTTACCCAATGGAATATACCAATACAGATTATTATCATATTCTTACCTTCTGCCATGCTTAATCATGCACTGAGCTTCATCTATGTATTTCATTACCTGTGGGTACCACATAGCTCTCCCTGAGCTCTGTCAAATTTCATCTTTCCCAACCAATTCCCAAGACTCTCAAAACATAAAATACAAGGACAAGAACAAGAAACAATAAGAATAAAACCATGAAAACCAATAGAAATATTAAACCACAACTAAAGTGGTGTGATCATGCACTAGTCTCAATCAAGACCATAAATCAAGCGCAACAAAAAAAACATACCAAAAGCATAAGACTAGTAGAAAAAACCATGACTCAATCTCCATGGTTCCCAAGGAAAGCTCAACCTAACCTTTCTTCAAAATTTCATAACAATCTATTTTTCCATGAAATCCCCTGCATCATACTGCAATAAACACATAACTATCAGTGCATAAATAATCATAACAATATGCTAGTTACCTTGCTTTGTTGTGCCAAGCACGCACACATGTCATCCATATGTATCAACATCAAGACAACATATCTATCAATTCGAAATCAACTTTTACCAAGACTAACAACCATGTCATAATCAATAATCAACTCTCATTCATCGGTCATAATACATAATGCTACAACTATCACTTACTTACACTCAAGTACATACCAGTTATCTCAACACATATGTGTTAGCACAACCATCTTAAAACAAGATCATTCCTTCATGCAATCTTACTGACACATATACTCATATCATGCAATTAATAAAAAATTCAAACAATTCGCAAACATACCATTCTAAATAGCTCAACTATATGACAAAATAAAACACTCAAAACAGTCAAGAACCAAATATGTGACATAAGAAAACTCATACCTCAATGTATCTCAGAGAAGACTATCTTGTCTACACAATCAATCTATATTAGCACAATATAACTTCACAACATCTCAAATCAACATCAATAAGATCAAGATATCCATAAAAGTAACTAACTAACAAGTTCACATCATAAACTCATAAAAATTGTCATTCATGCATAACAATGACATATGCATAGTCAACCTAGATTAATACAATACCATCTCACAAATATATTGAATCATACATGAACGTAATAACACTAACCATTTGCATGAGCCAATATAAATAAATATGATACATATAACATCAAAATCTTAATGAAATAATCCTAATCATCAAGATACTAGCATATAACAACAACAAGTTATATATCATGCTCATCAACAACATGTAACCTAATCATCAAGCTAACTATAAAACAATAACAACAAGTTAACCTATATCATACTCATCAACAACATATAACATAACTAACATAAAAAAACAATAGCAATGCATACGGCCATAGGTTGCTATCATTCATGACTATCTGACACATATACATATAACCATACTAATAACTAACATCTATAATGTATGTAACCATAACATTAATATAATGAAGGGAATATTGTTAAATTTAGATAGACATGGAGTTTTATATGCTTAGTGAAAATTTACTTCAATCTTTCTTAGGCCTGATTCAATTTAGTAATCACATAAACATGAAACTAAAATTCTGATAGAACACAATAATAGATCAACAGGAGACAAGCCAAATAATGTAGATCAGATTTTAAAATTCTTCTTATCTAGCAAATATTTAGGATAGTATGCGTTATGGAAGTCAACAGGATGTATCAACCAGTAAAGTATTTTTTAGATCAATCAACCCTCCAAGTGTCACACACACAACCCTCAAAGACATCTCATCAAAATTCAACATTGGTCAACCAAAGTCAACATAGAAAATTCAACGTAGGACAATGAATGCAGAAAGTCAACACTGCAGATTTAGGGCTTCGGTCAAACTGCTCCTTTTCCTCATTTTTTGTGCCCAGCTGTACTGCCTAGAAAATTCAGATTTTTAGCAAATATTGGAGGTCAAATAGTCAAGGGTTAAGCATGGTCAATGTTGGTCAACGCTCAGTAAAACAACCCTAAACAGGTCTGCAGATTTTCCCCAAATTTAGCTCTACACGTGTGAAGGAAAGAGGCCTCCAAAGGCTATCAAACCAATCAGATCACAATGAGAGAATGTGTGATGAGTTGATGAGAAAACAACCTTCAAGTCTCTCCAATTTATATTCATCAATGAGGGTGTGTGACACATTTATTAGGCTTGTGAGCCTACGTTACAAATCTGCCCGACCTTGCACATGTGTGGAAAATAAAATCAAAATATATGTTCTGCTCATCCAAACAAGATGATATTTAGATCAATATTGCACCTCTCTGAAAGAGGAATCCAACAAACGTATGATCATCATAATATGAGCAGTTCAACATGGAGTTTGGACCTAGTTTCCCAAAGTTAACACTCCCTCTCAACTAGGGAGAACTCCATCTATCCACCTATTCCATCCAGAGATCAGTACCATTGTTTACCATCATATAGCATCACACGTCATCCTGCCGTAAATAACTTTGTTGGCTCTTCTTCATAAATAGAATAAAAGGTGAGTCATAAAGACACCATGCTCAGCTGACCTGAAATTGGCAAGAGGTTAAAACCGTACTAAAAAAACAGTCTCATACTAACCCGAAGTCAGTTTAGAGGTAAGAACCTCATCATACTTGCTCCCAGATCATGGTGTTGGACATGTGCCATACTAGACATAGAGAGTACGAAAATATTTGATGCATCCATTGGTCTTGATATTGGTCTCTATCCACATTTCCCACCTCATTGGACAAATGAGATGTACTTCCCATGAGTCCAAAGCTCCATGGGTAGGATGCATGCGGGGCATAGATCAAAGAGAGGTGAACTAACTCAATATCATAATGGTGGGGCATAAGCACAACAAGGTTCAACAAGCCTAGCCTCGTGTGTGCTTGTAGCTCCAAGAAGCTATCCCCAAGCCCCCTCCGGGAGGTCATAAATAACGAAGTTGCCCTTCCCCCTTTAGAAGATATTCCAACGGTGGAAGCCCGATACTTCGAAATCACTAACGAACAGCTGAGAGCCTTGCGCCCAGTTGCCCGTAATCTCCTCAGGGATTTACGGTATACCCCTATCATGGAATTCCTGGCCCACACTAGGACCCCTGCCGATAACATCACTCGCAATGGCGTGCTAGTCCGTACCGTACCTGAACTTGTTAATACCATGATTGAGGACCTCGCACGGGCTGTCCAGGAAAATGACCCCGTTACCCACGATAGTGAAGGTTTCCCTGATACCGAACCTTTCCCCGAACCACAGCCTGACTCACATCAGTGGACCAACAACCAAGTATATTCCCCACGAGAAGGAGAAGGGGAGAGAAGAAACGAAAGAGAAGGTAATACAGCCCGAAGGAATGCAGAAGAAGTCAATAGGCCTCTAAGAAATGAAGGTGGAGTCAACAGGGGTCAAGGTCGTGGTGGTAGAGGGAATATCATTCACGACCTTAGACACCACGCCAACCATAATCACCACCAAAACCAAAACAGACCCCCCCCTCACAACTGGGAGCTACTTAGAAACGTGAATAACCGTGAAAGACACCGAGATGAACACTCTCGTCATCATGAAGGAACCTCGGTGTCAGGGACGGGAAGTGAGTCTGAAGCAGAGACCCGAAACCATCAACGCCCCAGGAGGGTGCAACCTCTGGCCTGGATGGCTCAATCCCCTTTGGCCCTTTTAGGTCCTCTCCATGATATGCCCAGACACCCAAAGAAGCATCTTCCTAAGTTCGATCCAGAGAAAGGCACATCGGCAGAAGACCATATTAGTAGTTTTTATCTGTCTCTACAAATTATGAGAGTTCAGTCCGATGACGTTGCGTGTCGACTTTTCCCACACACTCTTGTAAGCCAGGCTGCCTCCTGGTACCGCTCCCTACCCAATGCATCTATTGCTTCATGGGACCAGTTCCGTCGTGTGTTCCTGCAAAAGTTTGCGGAAGATAAAACACCCTCTATGCTCCTCACCGAACTAAGCACCATCAAGTGTCATAGAAAAGAGAAAGTTAAAGACTTTAACCAACGTTTCGCAACCATATTGTAAAAATTCCCTCCAAACTTAGCGTTAGACGATTCCATCACCATCGACTACTATACCAAAGCCCTCCCTAGGGATATTGCAGTCTTCGTCAAACGCGAGGCCCGCGCTACTCTTACAGAAAATTACGCGGCTGCTCTCGCAGTAGAAAAAGACATGTTGTCAATAGGTGTCATGGATCATGACGGAAAGGATGATCACAAGTCAACCACTAAAAAAGGTCAGTCTTCCACCCCAAATAGGGAGAGAGAAACATTCGATTTCGAAAGTATGGCCAAGACCCTCAAACTGCTAACGAATGAGGTCTCTGACTTAAAGAGAAAAGGCGTCGAAACCTCAAATACAAACAAACCTCCCAAACCTTTTTTCAAGAAAAACAATCCCAACACCAGCAGGCCTCCGTCAAACACCAGTGCCGCTCTCAACGTGGAGGAAATAGGGAAGGACAATTTTTGTTCTTTTCACCAAGCTGCCCATTCTGAAAAGACGTGTCCGCAATGGATCGGCAGCATGACCGCAGTGGTAAACCAGCTTCTGGATGATCAAACTCCAGGAAGCCTGATAGAGGATGAAGTTTCTGATCAAGACGAAGTGTCGCTCCTAGATGGGGAATCGGGAGCCTCTGTCTTAACTTTCGATGTAATCCGCGGGGGAGAGAGTCTCGCTCCCATTGATATTAACATGGCAGGAAGTCCCAAGGCTCAGCCCACTCGAAACTATAGTCTTAGAAGCAAAGGAGCTATTCCCGAACAATCATATGAAGACAAGAAAAGGGCTTTCCTGAGAAAAATTCTCCCCCTAGCAACGAAGGACCAACTACGTCGGACAAGCCTACCAATAGTAACGGCAAAGCAAGTCAAAAGACCAAACTCCCAGTGGAACCATCGAAAACCACTACCGAACCTAGTCCCCAAACTGACACTAGCTACAACATAGTGGAGGACATGAAAAAGACCAGGGCTAATATCTCGCTCTATGAGTTGGCCCGCATCACGAACCAAAAGGAGCTTATCCTAAAAGCTTTCGCCAACAACCAAAATACGAAGACCGTTAGCAACACATCTGCACAAACCAGTCCAGATTTCCAATCTATAGTAAATGCGGTAAACACGAACTCGAGAGGGTCCACCCCTCCATTCCTCTTATCTTTCGAGATGTTCAATTTCAACGTTCACAATTGCCTCGTTGACTCTGGTGCTTCCACAAATGTCATGCCTTTATCTGTGTGCAAGAAACTCAACATCCTCCCAGAGAAAACTGACGCAAAAATCATTCAACTGGATAGATCACAAGTACCGGCAGTCGGAGAGTTAAACAATGTCATCATCCGCCTCTCATCCGACTCGAGGGTTCATCAATGTATTGATATTGTGGTTGTCGACATCCCAGAAGCCTATGGTGTACTGCTTAGTAGAGACTGGTCTAGAAAATTGCAAGGATACTTCGCCACAGATTGGTCTCACTTATGGCTACCCTACAAAGGGAGGAACAACCAAATCAGAGTTGAAAGCGAACCATACATGAAGCACACTGTAACTAATTTGGATGCCACAAATGAACCCATCAGCTTTGCCCAAGAAGAACTTGGTATGTGTTTTCTTGATTCCGTTTTTGGATGTTACCAACCTCCCCAGTCTGCAGTAGGCCCCGAGGTCCTTTCTGAGATGACACTCGTCGCAGAGGAACAAGCTCAAACTTTATCACACCAACCCAAAATTCCTCCGCAAGACACTGCCCCCAAGGGCCCGGAAAATGATATATGGACATTGTATTACGACGGTTCCAAGAATCTCGATGGTTCTGGTGCCGGCTGCGTTTTGCTTGATCCACATAAGAAAAAATTCCTAGTCTCTTGTCGACTCGAGTTTCAATGCACTAACAACACTGCCGAGTATGAAGCTCTGATCCTCGGGCTTAAGAAGGCGTTGGATTTGAAAGTGAAATTCTTACGGGTTATTGGTGACTCCGAGATTATCACTCGGCAGGTACGCAACACTATTCACTGTTTGTCTCCACATTTGAAGGCGTACCAGCAAGAGGTATGGTGATTAATTTCTTCCTTTGATGCTTTTGGAATTAAGTCTGTTCTAAGAATGCATAACGCAGCAGCAGACACTCTAGCTAATGCTGCCGCCAGGTTTACCCCTTTGAGGGACGGGTTTTCTATTGAAGTTATGTATAGACCATCCGTGCCAGACAACATCACTAATCTGCGTGTTTTTGATGATGCTCAACAGGTGCTGGAATTTATGTGCAACTCAGAAATATTCAAAGACGCTGCTATAGATGAAAATGAGCACGACCATGCTATGCAAAAGGAGTACGAGCAGGTTAAGGGAAACCCCATGCCTAAAGGGGTGGTATCACTGGAAAAGCTGTTTGATCTGCAAAACCGTTTCCGTGGGCCCCCAAATGCAAAAGTGCAGAGCTCGATCTTGGCTCATCGACAAGTGAACTTGGGATCGGAAGATAATCCTAAATTCATCAACTTGGGAAAAGACTGCACCCCCCAAGAGGCCCAAGATTTCACTCAATTATTTCGCAAGTATCGCGACGTATTCGCTTGGACCTATGAGGACTTACGCACATACGATACGCGAATTATACAACATGTGATACCAATTAAAGAAAATGTAAAACCATTCCAACAGAAACTTAGGAAAGTACACCCTACAATGGAGCCGCTAATTCTAAAAGAACTCAAAAAACTTTTAGACGCCCGCATTATCTTCAAAGTCCGCCATTCCACATGGGTGTCCAATTTAGTGCCGGTACGAAAAAAGTCGGGTGAGATTCGATTATGTGTAGATTTCCGGAACTTGAACCGGGCCTCAAGTAAGGATAATTACCCAGTGCCCCCTATGGAGCAGATATTACAAGCAGTGTCCGGCTCAGAGATGTTCTCTTTGTTGGACGGTTTCTCTGGCTACAATCAAGTACTGGTGGCTGAACCAGACCGGTTAAAGACTACCTTCTGGACTAAATGGGGAACTTTCGCATACCGACGTATGCCCTTTGGGTTAATCAACGCCGGAGCAACTTTCCAGAGAGCGATGGACATAGCATTCAGAGGTCTGATAGGCCAAAGTGTGGTGGTTTACTTGGATGACGTTACTGTGTTTTCCAAACATCGGGGGGATCACTTGCGTCACCTCAGACATATTTTCGAAAGATGCAGAAAATACGGTATCTCGCTTAACCCAAAGAAAAGTGTTTTCGCCGTAGCAGAAGGGAATCTGCTAGGTCATATCATAATGAAGCAAGGCATTGTCGTTGATCCAGAACGTGCAAAAGCCATTTCTCAAATTCCTCTCCCCAGCGGTAAGAAAGCAATGCAATCCTTTTTGGGCAAAATCAATTTTGTACGTAAGTTTATCTCAGATTTCGCCCAGATAGTGAAGCCACTACAAGGGATGATAAAGAAAAATGCCATTTTCAAATGGAATCACCCCGAAAAGGAAGCTTTCGACCAGATCAAGAAAGCTATAGCCGAAGCGCCTTCTCTCCAGAGCCCAGATTTCGGCAGAGATTTCAGCCTGTACACGTTTGCTTCGGATTCATCCCTGGCAGCCGTGCTCACACAAAAGGACAGAAATAATGACGAGCGTCCCATTTCGTTTATGAGCACTGGCCTACAGGGAGCCGAATTAAATTATCCTGAAATCGAGAAACAGGCTTATGCGGTGTACAAAGCAGTTAAACATTTCAGACCATACATCTTGAAGAACCATGTCACAGTTTACGTTCCCCATCCAGCTGTTCGATCACTATTCATGCAACAAGAGTTGGGCGAGAGGAGAGGGAACTGGGTTGCGTGTATGCAAGAGTACGACTTAGAGTTTAAGCCGGCACGCACGGTTAAAGGACAAGGTTTATGCCAAATGGCTGCGGAGGCCGCAGGTTCCCAAAAAAGTGAAGAAGATAATTGGGAGCAAGAGATTGACATGTACCAAACTGACGCCATGCCCCAGGAAAGGAACCCGTCTTGGTACTCGGATATCTCAGGATATTTGGCGCACGGGGTATTGGAATCAAATCTAGATGCCAGGCAGAAACGTGCAATCAGACTCAAAGCTGCGTCCTACCGGTTAATCCAAGGGAAACTCTTCAAGAAACATTCAAACAGAGTAATGTTGCGCTGCCTAGAACAGGATGAAGCTCAAAAGGTCTTAACCGAGCTGCACGATGGACCGGCGGGAGGTCATTTCGCCGGGGATACCACTGCTCATAAAATTATGCGTGCAGGTTATTATTGGCCAACCCTGTTCAGAGATGCTCACGCGTATGTTCGGAAATGCATTCAATGCCAGAAATTTGCAAGCCGAGAAGCGCATCCGGCTGCTCCGTTGTTGTCAGTAGCAGTAGAAGAACCTTTTCAACAATGGGGTTTGGATGTCATTGGTGAGATTCTACCCCACTCTTCTAAGCAACACAGGTACATTCTGACGGCCACTGATTACTTCACCAGGTGGGTTGAAGCGGTACCATTACGCCAAGTCAACGATCGGGAGGTAATGCAATTTATCACTCACTCCATCATGACCAGGTTTGGCGTTCCAACTTCCTTAGTGTTTGATAATGCAACGTATTTTTCATCTTTTAAATTATATGATTTTGCATTAGAAAATGGCATTGTTCTCAAACACTCCGCAAAGTACTATCCCCAAGGAAATGGTCTAGCAGAATCAACAAATAAAAATCTGATCCGCATCGTCAAAAAGACCCTTCTGTCTCACCAACGAAACTGGCATAACGCTCTCCAAAACGCACTTTGGGCTGATCGCGTCACCCCTGAGTCATCAATAGGCACCTCACCATATTTTCTCGTGTATGGGAAAGAAGCCGTCCTCCCGCCCAATTTGTCTCTCCCCGCTCTACAGTTGTCTCAAGAGTGCCACGGTACCCCGTGTCCCGCCTTGCAAATCCGCATTGACACCCTGCTGAAACTAGAAGAGGAAAGGCAGAAAACCCGGGAGAAATTCGCCATCCACCAGAGTCGAATCAAAAAATGGTTCGATAAAAAGTCTGCAGGAGACAAAAAATTTGAAGTAGGAGATCTTGTCCTAAAGTGGGATAAGGCACACGAAGAGAAAGGAAAACATGCAAAATTTCAAGCACTATGGATAGGTCCCTTTCAGGTTAAAGAAAAGATAGGTTCCCATACTTTCCGATTGCAGACTTTGGAAGGAAAAGTTGAGGTCCTCCCGGTAAATGGGCATGACCTCAAACACTATTTTACTTGAATAGCCCTCAAAGGGCTGTTCTCCCCCTGTATCATAGAAGCCGTTTTTCTTTTGTTGTTAAAAAAAAAAAAAAAAAAAAAAAACTCTTTCCCTAAATCTTCAAAGAAAACCTTGTCTAAGCTGCCCGCAACCAGATCACTCCTTGAAGAGGTTCTATGCTGATGAAAGGCCCTTCCCGCAAAGCACGGGGCAGTCGAAACTCGCTTGTAATGGGCACCTAAGGATAATACACGGTCTTACCATAGTCTTCAAGCATAAGGAACCACCTAGCAGCTTAAAGGGTGCAGGTAGAAAAGGTCTGGCGTAGACGCAACCGGATCGTGAGGGAACAGGGCTAACTCGAGAGAATTGCAGGTCATCCGGGAAAAACCCGAGTCCTCATATGAGACCAGGGGCAACCTCTCTACAAGCAAAATAAGTCGGGATCCCTCAACCGCCCAGGCAAAATATTGCCCATCTAAATAAGTGCCACAGGCACATTCTCAAATAAGTGCAATCGCACACGAATAAAGGGTAAAGGTTTGAGAAAGGCTTCCTACGCAGAGAGGTGTTGTAACGACTCCGCCGGGGTACTGACCAGGCTCGCTGGCAGCGGAGCAACGTTCACGACTCCTTAGGCAGTGACTCCGCCGGAGCCGAGAGGTTCGCTGGCAGCGGAGCAACACCATGAGGATGAAATAATTGTACCGGACCCTGCGGTTGTCCAAGGTTTCCCCAACCCTCTCGATCCTGGAGCATGAGGAATTAAAATTCGGTTGATCTGCACCCAACAAGCCAAAAGGAGCAGGTGACTACGCAGGGTGGCAAAGGAAGGAAAGTGTAAACTCTGAGGTAAAAGAACAAGCAAGTACTAGATCCCCTCCCTCCTCCCTCATTGACCCTTCATCAGCAGAGATTCTGAATTCATCCAGTGAATCGCCATTTGTTGTAGCTCCTACAACACCCTCCAAAAAATACATAAAATCATAACACACACTCCAAATTTTTTTGGAGCCCCCCTTAAAACTAAAAGGAAAAGAGACCAAGTAAAATTCTAAAGGCAAGTCGCTAAGTCGCATATGCATTATTTGTGACCCAGGCGACCTATGCGACTCTGCGACCCTAAGGTCGCACAGGTCGCACAGGTCGCAAGAGTCAGAATTTCAACAATTTGCGACCTTGCGACCTAGCGACCTTGGGGTCGCAAGGTCGCAAGGTCGCGAAGTGAAGTTTTAAAGACATTTGCGACCCAGCGACCTTGCGACCCAGCGACCTGTAGGTTGCAGGGTCGCAAGGTCGCAAACTTGCAACTTGCGACCGCATTAAACGTCCGCATGTGCGACCTTTTTATATAAGGTCGGGTCGCTAGGTCGCATTTGTGACTCTCAGCGAAAACCGCGGAATTGCTCTGACAGGTTGACTGGCGCGTTTTCTTCCGGGTAAGTTGCCTTTTTCCTCCCTATGTTTCCTGCATAAACATTTCTTGCCATTTTTGAGCCTCCCCACAGTCTTATTTATTTACTAAGAAGGATGGGGGTTTTTCTTTGGATTGTTGCCGTCATTGTGTTTCCCTCAAAACCCCAAGGTCGCCCGCCCCTTTGCCTAAATCCTCATGGCTATGCCTTATGGTAAATTCTGGACCTTTCAGACCGCAGTTTTCCCATTAGTAAACACTTAGCCGCAAGGTCGCGCGCGCGCAAAACGCAAATGCGACCTGCGACCTAGCGACCAGGTCGCAAGGTCGCAGGGTCGCAAAAGTCCCACTCAGCGACTCTGCGACCCTGCGACCTAGTCGCAAGGTCGCAGAGGTCGCGGGTGAGTCTTTTTGTGGAGCGGCGACCCAACGACTCCCAGAAAACAGTAAATTATCTTTGCATGTTCAGACTTTATTTAGCCATTATCATCATGTCTTTCTTATCCTGTGATTCTGTTCTAAATGCAGCAGGTGAATTCAGAGCAGACACAGTACCGGTCCCCTCCGACTCGAGCAATATGGCACCCCGGGGATCCCGAAGGAGAAGCAGGCAGGTGGTGGAGGAAGAATCAGACGCAGACATACAAATATCTCCGCCGCCAATATACAGAGACACCCTTTGCACCTTCGCAAAGGAGGATAGCCTCAGGTGGTATGAGGTATACCATGAATTTGCCATGACAGCAGAGGAGTTACCAGAAGAGCTCCTGGACCGTGAAATATATCTGAAAGTCAGAAGGTCCAGACTGCACCTGGCTGGGCCTCATCCTGCCATCTTTCCATGCCCTGAAATGCTGGACTGGATCATACAGAAGACGGATCCGAAAAGTTTCGCAATCCGAGATAGTGCAGGGAAAGCTTTCGTAACATTGGAAAGTTCAAGAGCACAGGTCTACTACTCCCTACCCAAAGCAGAGGTAAACTTCACCCCAAGATGGTTCGCTACAAATGAAGTGCCGATGGTTGACACGATCAAAAGATGGTGGGCAGAACCAGACAAATTTAAGATAAAAAAGGACCAGGAGTACCCGGTAGCCGGTCTGAGGAAAGTCTATAAGCTAGTGGCCGCCATGCTGTGCAGGATATACGGACGTTCGGACGCCACCACCTTCAATGGAACATGGGCAACCATCATAGAACACGTAACAGTCCACGACACTCGATTCAATTGGGCGGGAATATTAATGGGCTCCATGCACACAAACTTGGCTTCAGCTTTAGCCCCAGATGAGGGAGCGCCATCAGAATTCTACATGGCTTCGTATCTATTAGATGCTGTCTGTGCCCAGATGCATGTTGAGGGATGGCCACATAATTGGGACCCTGAACAGACCCAGGAAATACACTTGCAGACCAAGGTATTCTGGGAATCTAGGTACAAGTCGGACATCGAGCAAATCTCTCACATATTCATGCCCGCCCTCTACGGGAAACTATTTGGTCAAGATGCCCCCTGCATGTCTTGGCGAGCGATGGAAACACTAGGTCAGGTGGCACACTGGTTCCCATTCGCTGAATTCACAATCATCCGAGTATTTGGCTCGTTTAAAGCACCACACGCTCTACCTAAGTTTGTTACCAACAAGGTGCTCATACAAGAGGTATGTTTTCAGATGACCTTGGGTTTCTCTAACGTCCTTGCCAAAGGGAAGAAGAAACCTTGGCCTGCTCTACCTCTCACCATTGGTTCCTATACGGTCAAAGACTCCAGAGAAGTAGCGTGTGAAGGGGAAGAGGTGAAAAGCTATCACTTCAGAAATCTGGACCGCCGAAATTACGATCCAGTCAGGATAGTTCCCGAACATTGTAAAAGGGCCAATTTCAGATGGAGTTATCAACACGTCGAGTGCCCGGATGAGGATGAGAGAAGAAATTGGTATAACGCTAACTGACATCTCGCACCAGGAATTGACCCTGACCGAGAAGGAGCAGAGTATCAGAACATTGGAGGTTCTTCCTCCTCCAAAGATAAAAGAACACAGACTGGTGCAGGACCTGACACCGCAGATCAGCAAAGGGAAGCAGAAGCCCAGGCCAAACTGGAAGAGGAAAAGAAGAGGAAGGAAGATGAAGAGAAACGAAAGAAAGACGCCAGAACAGAACGGAAAAGGAAGAAAGAGGAGGAGAAAGAAAGACAGGAAAAGGAGGCACAAGCGGCAGCAGAACGGGCACTAAAAGAGGAGCTCGATAAAGTCGATCATCAGAAAAAGGCAGAGCAGGCCGCCGCGGCAAAGAGGAAACAGGAAAAGGAAGCAGAGGCAGAGGCAGAACGCCGGAAGAAGGAAGAGCATGACAAGGCGGAAGCAGAGCGCCAGCAAAAGGAGAAAGAAAAGGGTCAAACGCAGGATGTAGAAGAAGAAATAATAGATGACATTGATCTATCTCCCCTGAATATCCCTGCAGGTGGCGCGGGAAGTAACCTCAATGTTGATGACTTTCTGGGGGAGCAAGAAGAAGAAGTTTTCGACTTGACCAGATTAACCTTTGACCAATTCTCTTTCAAGATACGGCAAGAGAAGAGGAAATCCTTGACGTCAGGCTATCCCGCCATCTCCACAGTCTCCACCGGAAAAGACATTGTCCCAGACACAAGGACAAATCCGGTTATGATAGCGTCAGCAGGCACCGCTTTTTCCGCAGCCACAGAAGAAAATGTCACAAGGATGAGCAGAGAGATTATTTCTTTACAGAACCGGCTAAAAACGGCAGAGCAAGAGAAATCAAGGCTAGAAAATGAGATGCTCCAGCTCCAGGGTAGGCCCGCTCAAGTGAATGAGGTCCCACTGGCGGTCAAGAAGGAATGTGATGTGTTGGAGATGACAATGAGGCAAGTATACCAGAAAATGTTCACCCTGAAACAAACAGTGGCCCCATTGGCAGAGGCACGGGAAGAAACCAAGCAGAAACACGAACAACTCAAGGAAGCCTCGACAGCCTTGGACAAAATGATGAATTGGACAACCCAGTATCAGCAAGCTCCCGAACACGTGCCTCGAAAGGATTGGAGTCATACGCAAGAGGACAAAGTGCAGATTCGGATGAGTATGCAATCCAAAGACAAGCTGTCCAAAGATCTGGACAAAGTAGTGTCTGCGTATAATCACCTAATGAGTGGTATCGACTCCATGAACGCTCTTCATCACATTCCATCATTAGGGGCACTAAATGAAACTAAAGGCTGGGAACAGGTAGAGCAGGAAATTCAGTCTTTTCTGCAGCCAGTAAGACAAGCTGCCGCCGCACCGGAATTCGAAGCATCACAAGAGAACCTGAACCGGTTGCTTGTCACCCCAGTGCAAATCTACACCAAGCTTGCTTCTCTCTCAATGATGATCTCTTAGAAGAAGGAGACTCTGGTGCCGAATGCTCTAGAATGTATGCTTCGGATAAAAGAGGAAAGCCCTCTTGTCGCTCCTATAACGGCGGATTACCAAACTTGGAAAGACTTCATCAAAGGCAAGAAAGTCGACGCTCCAGGAACCTCGATTGCGCGACCACCTTCATAAGTTGCAAACGCTGGGTCGCAGGTCGCATTTGCGACCAGGTCGCAGGTCGCATTTGCGACCAGGTCACAGGTCGCATTTGCGACCAGGTCGCAGGTCGCAATTTGTACAAACAGGAAGTTGAACCATCGGGAAGTTGAACCGTCGGAAGGCCATAAGTGCGGCTGTTGAATCTATAAATACCCCAGTGGGAAGCATTGTTAAGGGGCTGCTCTTTTGTGGACTGAAAGGCATTATTGCATTGTAGCTGAAGAAGCATACTCTTGATATATGAAATACAATACATGTTAAAACCCCTTTGATTGGATGATGTGTTTAGCCGTGACAACATTGTGTGTATTCTGCATGTAGCTTCAGAATATCTTTTGATTAATGAATCTGTGTTATTAATAGTGTCATTCATGCACCATAGTTATCTGTGATTGTGTTGATGATGCTCAAGTTATTATTTACTTCATGATGAATGTTAATGAACCATTTTATTAGCATCTCGTTATATCCTTCGGAAAGTTAAGGGATATTCTTACCACAAAGGATTGTTTCTTTGGCGGTCAGATTATCTCGCATGCATACCTCATAGATGTGTTGCTAACGACATTTCCTGAGTTTATGCATTCTGTCTATTACCTTGCTATGCACAATGTCATATATCGGTTTTATTCATCAGTCATGTATTCTATATCGTGTTAATAAGTGTATGTTTGCAGTTTCAATCAGGTTGCTCGAAACCGAAGAGATAGTCATTTAAGTGGTAGCCGGACCCACACCCCGGACGGGATCCCTACTCCAAACGGTTCAAAGTCTAATTGGGACTTTCTACCGGGGAGATCCCCTACTGTTGGCCGGACATATTTTCCCGTCAACAGATC